>JAECUM010008846.1:0-70555 GCA_016617855.1 Megalonaias nervosa | reverse complement strand
GTCTTCATATACGCAGTGTTGCAAATTAGCCCTTCTATCCGTCCGTTCTTCACTGTTTGTCCTTGTAACCTTAAATCCATCAACACAGATTGTGGGATGGTGACCTTGTTTCTTATGATGTTTTAGGAGGACCAGAAGATGTTGAACGTTGCACATGACAGATGTAACGCAAGAGAAGGGGAAGGCGGGGTCGGGGCAAAGGCCGCACTTTCATAAGTAGTATGTGTACTTCGTTGTAACATTAATTTCATATATATCGATTGATGGAGGGTAATGATATCCGAAGTGTTAGTTAAGGAGGATGGGCAGATAACAACGAAAGTTTTGAATCTTGAATGCTGCCAAAGGTGGGGATGGTGGAGTCAAAACATTTGAAAGTGTGGATGTTGTTGATTACAATCCCTGTTCGATGGGCAGAAACCCCCTTTAGTTACATTTATAAAATGATGGTTGTTCAACTGTATGGACAATAAATATTAGATAATATTCTCTCTCTCTCTCTCTCTCTCTCTCTCTCACACACACACACACACACACACACACACACACACACAACGCGAAGTTGCTGCATATAGATTTATAAGTTTCTACACTTTTTACTTGTGCATCATCATTGTATCATAGAGTGTGAACAACCAAATGATATTAGACAACGTGTACAGATGTTAGATAAATTCAGATGACGTAAAAATGCCCATATTCTGTCTAAAATTTGCGCTTGTTTTAATTCAAGATAACCACATTTGAAGCTGATGTAAAACTGTACACACATTATTCCCCATGTAAGTGATTTCATCTATATATGCTCGTTATAATTATCATTTTGCTGGCTGGAATATACCATAGACCTAAAGTAGTGTGTGTGTGTGTGTGTGTGTGTGTGTGTGTCTATAAGTTGAGCAATATTTTTTTGCAAATCCCAACGGGGATATTAAATACATTAAAGCATTTCTTTTTGCCAAATTTTAACTCTTTAATCGAATATACACGTTTCTCAACTTAGCCCAGGTGTACGTTTCTTGCTAGGACATAATACGAAATTAGGAATGCCTGTTGAATGCACCTGTACGGATGGTAGGCATGCAATGTTTTACGAAACGGTTAAGAATGTAAGTGTTGTTAATACACAAACATGTTTTAGGTTGTATTTTCCGTCCTGTGTTTTACCGTATATGTAATGTTACAATATGGGATCTTTGCAACATAATCTAACTGAAGATTATTATTAAGTATCTGAAAGCAATATAATCGTGATTAATTCTCTCTCTCTCTCTCTCTCTCTCTCTCTCTCTCTCTCTCTCTCTCCAGTGATATCCTTTTATGCGTACAATATAATTTTTGACTGAATGATTGTGGAAAGTATGAATTGATAAATTTTTAGATAGAGAGGAATATCTTCTTAGCTCTGCTTCTACAAGTGCAGAAGGAAGCGCATTCTGTCTGTTCCATGGAGCAATTCACCGGACCCTTGTACAGCGTATATATCAATCCAGTAGTAAATGAGTTATATTTATCCTGAAAATTAGAGACCTTTTTGGGAAGCCAAGTCGTCATTTGAAACATCGTCTTCCCTTTAAGATGCAAGTCGAATAACTTCGACTTTCAGAAAGGGACTCGAAGAAATGGTACTGTTACGTACAAATGTGATAATTTTGGGGCGTAAGAATATCCTGCGACATAGGAATGAGAACAAGTATCTGTATTTCCATTCTGAAACACGGTGCCAGAATAAATCGACCAATCGCCAAAGCAGAGATCGCCACGCCTTACTCATTAGCATAGCACATCATATGAAATCAAAACATTTTATGTTGACACTTATTCCAAGCGAATTTGTGTTCATTTGTTAATGCCGTTAACCACGAAGACTAAGAACAGTTTGGAGTACGATTAAACTCCTGGTGAGAATATTGTCTATATTTTGAATTACAACATCTTAGGGAGTCTGTAGCGAAGAGAAAGAAGCTAATTTCCGCAAGACAGGATTAACGAATGCCGCTATGGAATTGGCAAGTGTGCGTTTAGATGCACTGTTAAGCACAGGTCGCAAGTCTGAGACTGATTCCCAGGCACGACCAGCAGACTTCTCAGCAGTAGAGTCATTACTGAATCCGGACTGTTGAAAAAATATAATTTAACAAAATCGAAAAGAAGTTTGCATAGATCCTATAGCTGCGATATTATTAACTACTTGTTGAATGAGGAGGAAGGAATGACATAAGGAAGATGGCGCTTTTGTTTTTTGTTTTTTGTGTGGAGTCATATAGATGCCTCGTTCGATAAATCTGACGATTGAGATAGCGAAGCAGGTTGAGTGGGACAGTGAACAAGGCTTGGAGTCTGGCTGTTAGGATGTAGTTATCTTCATCTTCTGGCTTTCACTTTGCAGATCATAGATAGTCCAAAATTGGTACAAAGGATCCGAACATGGGATATCGCCATAGCTGGGACCGGTTCGTGACGGAAAAGGGACCAATGATGGGTCTGTGCAATGCCGGTCCGGAATACTTCCAGAAGTCCGGTACTGGATAGAAAGAGACGATTTACTCATTCTTCTGCGCCAATGTCGAGCATGGAAGGGGACATAACGAAAACGTCCAGATGTCAAGCACTAACTACGTATAGACGCTGAGACTGAGTATACCGGGAAATAGATCAAGGTACCTGGTAAAGGAAACTGATGGTTTATGTCTATGCTTTGTCAAATCTTATGTGGTCTTCTGCCAATTGATGCATGGTGCTGCCGCCAGGTAATCTCTAGAAGACTAACAGCAGCCAGTATTGAGCTGTGAATGTGATGCTGGTATGTCTATCACTGGTGCAGGTGGGCCACCAAACCAAGTCGGTACTGGCCCCAAAGGTAAGGCAGTGAAGACTGGTTCTGATTCAGCAACAAGGGCTATGGTGGGGCTGGTGCTGTGAGGAAAGCCCACGATGGTCTGAACTGCCGAATCTTCTTTTGAACTGGTAATCTTTCCACCATCAAAGAGTCTGCAAACGCGTAAGTTGTCGGCATCAGCAGAAAACTTATGAGATCCTTGATGGTATATTTTTTAGCTCTCTCACTCACCCGAGTTAGTTGGTTGGTAGAGACTGACGCCCATACATGTTCCGACTAGTGTGAGTACAATTATGGCCTGAATTGCACCTTATATAATTTATATAGGTAGAGTAGTTGCCTTCAGTCAACTTGATCCATTTGCACCACACATGCTTAGTTCCGTCCACAGTTTAAGCACCTGCAATAAAGAAAGCAAAGCAATGGCATACAATGGTGGCATCAGTCCAGTGGTGCAAATAAGCCGGTACGGTCAGGTCATGCTGTTAAGACATATATTGCCGATAAGACAGTACTTGAAAAACTGGGATACAGCCGTACCGATAAGAGTTAAAATTTACTTGCGCCACTGTATCAATCAAACGTCGCTTGAACTTACTTTGAAGAGGATGATACTGGTAACACAAACTGTTCATGGAAATTGCATACATGACCTTACAACCTGTAATAATTATACAACTGCTCGACAGCATTCATCGACAAGGTCGAGTACTGGGGCGCTGAAATGATTTGGTTTGGCTTGGAGTTTAACAGAACATAAACGCTGGTACATTATTTAGTGGTACGGAAATTGGCGCAAAGTGCCTTGCTCAAGGCTGCACCAAGGCAGACCTTGAGTGGTCTGATGGTAGGATTCGATCACGAATCCAGGACTCAAACCACTTAGTTAATGTAGCTCCTGCCTCCATTATTTGTCTTTTACGACACGCTGAATGGCACATCAGGCCTATTCACGTCACAGTGCCCGCCGGGGATAATTAAATGTACAGTAAATCTTAAGGCAGTCAATTTAAATGGCGTCAACATGCTTATTGTATGACCAAGTTGACAAATGAAGTGTGAAATTTATTCTACAATGAAGATAGTGAGAAAAAGAAATATAGATGGAGTGTGCTTCTATAGCCTGAAAGAACTCTAAAGAATCGCTCTACCGATGTAAAAACACAAGCGGATTTGGCAGTTGCAAGGCCTCGAGAAAGAGTATGCTTCGTAGCTCAATTAAAAGAAAAAACTCGCTAACTGACTGCAGTTGCCACTGGTCTCTATATCCAAGTGATGACCACTCTCGTCTGACCCCACCTTTGCTGGCAGTTGACCCTTGTGCATAACTTTTGCTAGGACTAGACTGATAAGCAGGATTTGCGAAGTATTGGATGTCCTCCTAATGTATTTGGGCAACGTAAAAAAATTATGCAAAGGAGAGAATAGAGCATTCCCCGTGTTTTCTTTGGGTCAAATTATGCTTCTGATATGGCAGATTCAACTTTAAATTGGCGAACGTTACAGTTACACTCAACAACAATTGGCTATTGAAACAAGAAATGTATGTGGAACAATCTGCTGGCTGATAAAATTGGCCTCAGGTTTAGTTACGTTTGGTTTGATAGTTTGGAGGAAGGCAACACCATGAAAGGTATATCGTGCTGTCGCAAGCAGCGTAAAGTGCCTTGTCCACAGATATACAGTTGTAGCCGATCTGGACGGATCCGATGGTTGGAATCAAATGAACACCCTTCTGGTCAGAAGTCGAATGCTTTAACCATAATCCCACTGGGACTTCAAACTCCATGCTTGAATCAATTCTATATTTACTGGAAGCCACGACGGTTCAGTGGTTGGTTTAGCGGACACGTGCTTGCACGCGCGCGTGTGTATGTGTGTAGCAGACTTTGAAACTTCAAATTTTACCTTGTCTGCATTGTCTTTGCATTTCATTGCGCTTCACCTGCATTCATTTGCATTCCATTTGAGTCTGCATTTCAGTTATCAGTTCATTTTTCTTTTCACGGTTTCAGAAAAGCACTCTGAATTTGCGTGCATCTCTTCTATTCATCATTTGCTTTCATTTTCGTTTATATGGAATGCATTTATCAAATTCAGGATTTCCACTCAATAGTATTAAATAGAAAAAACTACCCATGTCGTATCTTGTCTTATTACAAGCGTGCTTTCATAACATGGAAATGGAAATTTGAATGGCAGCATTCAATTTACGATAAATAATAATAATATAAGAACAACTGCAATAACTGTCAAAATACTCTCTCTCTCTCTCTCTATCTAGATATATATATATATATATATATATATATATATATATATATATATATATATATATATATATATATATATATATATATATATATATATATATATATGATCTTGAGTCCTTAAACAATATTTTGAGACAAAACACAACAATTTATATTACTGAGACAAAACACAAGGAGTTAAAAGGGGTGTCACTGAGAGCCAACAAACTTGGACAAGGCAGGTCTTCCTGTTATCAGTTAGGATTGGAACGAATTATCTAACTTATCTAGTTCATTTCGAAAGACATACTACAATGTTCCAATGACGACATATATTGTACAGACGACAAAAACGAGTTAGAAAAAGCTAAAACAAATCGTTTAGCGTATCAAAAGAATAGATCAAAAATTCATAAATAAAATGGCATATTACATGTCAAATTAAAACAAAAGTAACATAGAACCGTACATCCGTAATGAGTTAAATTAACTAATAAGGGAGAGGCCATTTCACTGATTATAGTCACCGTTATCCATTGGATTTATTTTACAGATTTAGTACTTAGATTATAATTGTAAGTACTAAAAGTATCTAGCTACATGGGTATATTTCTTCACATTAATGAATATTAGATTGTTTCAGTACTTAGTTAGGAGTGGAGTTTTAATAGTAAATCTAGCGTTAATGAATTCAAAGATACAGCGAAGAGCTTGAATCTTTTGTATGTTAAACAGATCATACACCAACTGGAGAATTAAATAATTCAATCTGCAAAGGTCGGATCTGGTGGGGCTGCATGTTGGTCTATACCTATTGTGAAGGATATTAAAATGACTTTGCCAGTAGCATTATATGGTGGTATCCTGTAAGTTAGATTAAACAGGTTTTTTTTGGGTTTTTTTTAATTGCGGTTTTAATATAAATCAAATCAGTTTTTATGGAGAGAGTGATCATTATGGGAAAAAGCTGTTTGAAATATCTGATTGAAATTGGTGTGATGATTTGAGAATTGTTTGGTATTGTGCTCCGTTTTTTATTTGGCATTCTAACTTCAAGAAGTGGAATGTAATAAAGGCATGTTACAAATATTTTGATTATACAGGAAATATGTATTTACTTAGTGAATGAGCCAATGTATCAAGTTTTATTTTCTGTGAATCCATTTATTTTCCTGTGTATACACTTTCGAGGTTTTGTGAAAAATGACATTTTCATTGGTAATTAAATTCGTGGATTGGGGCAAAGTTTTGTTTCCACAGTAGGATAATAGTTTAATGAGTTTTTAATTCATGGTTTTGTAGTAACCACAAAATCCACGAATACTGGCATCCCACGAAACCATTAAATCCACATTATGTGCATTGCCTTGTGCTTATTTAAAAAGAAAACACCCACCCATCCCCAAAAAACAAAGATAAATTTTGAACTTGATCCTATAGATACATAGTTGATAAACGGGATATGACTTGGACATGCTACCATATCAACTTGAGGTAGAACACGTTACAATGGACTACTTGTTTTATGAGATAAGCGGAAAATTAAACTTATGGTGCTTGACAACATGGATTAGAAAAGAGATAATAAGTAACAAGGCTTTGACATCAAGGATATGAAGATGCGGATAAAGCAGCATCAGATGCTCGAAGAAAGATGTATCAGTGTCAAAGAAATATGTCTCAGTGTCAAATAAATTGGCATCAGTGTCAAAGATATGTCTCAGTGTCAAATAAATGTCTCAGTGTCAAATAAATATGTCTCAGTGTCAAACAAAAATACTGACAAATCAATACTTATATCTCACTCCCATGCATCAAATTTGTGCATCACAGTTACATGTGCAAAAAGAAACAAAAATAGAGCTAATGTATATTTTATGCAAAGCATGAAAATGTCTTTCTTAAGCTAATGGGATTATCACAAGTGGAAAATGTATTCACCATGTCTCTTACATCATTAATATCTAGGTTCACCATGTCTCTTATGTCAATAATATCTAGGTTCACCATGTCTCTTACATCAATAACATCTAGGTTCACCATGCCTCTTACATCATTAATATCTAGGCAAAGTTTCCATTTTTCTTTTGTATGTTTTAGTTACATGCAGTTTTCTGTGAATACATGCATTTTGGATGGAGGGTTTTCTAAGTTTTACATTCATTTACGAACAAAAGTAGTATCCATGGTTACCCTGAATATCAGTCTTCACTCTAAGACAGCTACTAAAATTAACTGTGAATTTTAATCCTCATTGTCAATTCTTTTCTGCTATTTCAACATTCTGCTGACATTTTCATCTAGTATTAATGCTTCCACTGTACCATACATGGGGGTCATTACATCCAGTATTGGGCATTCTTTACCATGTGTTAAAGTTATTCAAACACTGACCATAAGCAAAAATCTGGACATAAATGTGGATTCATACAAATCTGAGCACGAGTTGTACCCCACTTTATCCAGATTTTTAAATGACCTTGATTTTGTGTATGGGATCTAAAAGATGGGGGACATAAATCCCAAAGGGCAACACCAACTAATACCAGTGGCGTAGCGAGGGTACTTAGCACCCGGGGAAAAAACATAAACTTAGCGCCCCCTTCGAGTACATCTGAGATAACGAATAGTTGTATTTTCCTCATTTTGGTGCCCCTGGCACATGGCGCCCGGGGACAACTGCCCCCCCCCCCCCGCCCTCCCCAAGCTACGCCACTGACTAATACTCAATTTAAAACATGACATCCATTACGATAATAAAAGTCCATTAAAGAGACAGACATTCTAATGGTTGAAAAGAATGTCCAGGAATCAAAGGTAAGACCACATCTTCTGTCATTTGATTTTTGCAACTGATATTACTGAAACGACTCCAACATATGCAGATTTGGTAACAAGAATAACTACCTATATGTATATATATTCACAAGATACCTAAAGTGCAATACAAAATTCTTTGTCATGACCTTTGACCTTCACACTGATTACCATAAATAGAAACTCAATGTTAATCATACGACTGTTCAGTTTAGCTAAATTCACAATGTTTTTCAAAAATGGTTATTTAAGTGATATCATTCAAGATTTTTATCAGACATATCTACAAACTGGGTTTTATATAATAAAGAAAACAAAATCCATTCAAGCTTGTTCGTGATACCCTGCCCATAAGCTTGTACAGCTATAAATTCAAGCCAAAGACGTTTGATCTTCAAATCAGTCTAAGGCTTGATTATCAACTTGTTCATTGGAATGTAAGTAAATTGAATCTGGTCAAAACTCCCTTGTGTATGTACAAGACATTATGTTTGTAATCTCAGTGAAGAATGAACATGCAAGAAATGGCCTTTAATTTGACCCTAGGGTTAATTCGATCTGGTTTCAAAACCCGTTCGCAAATGTGTGCGTATGTCAGTGGTCAGATCTTCTTGTTCAAAACCAATTAAATATTGCAAGAAGTGCTTTTGTGAAAAACCCATCAATGGCACCACTCATATAGGAATAGCACTAAGATTTTACAGATTGTAATTACGGTGCAATATTGAAAGTCAGATTGAAGGTCAGATGAGCACCATTTTACTTTCAGAACTAGACGCATATTGCTATAATAATGTTTTATTCATAACCCTATGTCGATATGACTATCTGTACAGAAGAAGAAGCCATATAATAATTTTCAGATGGCTGTCAAGGCAGTCTTTTTTTGGATCTTAGTTCAGCATCATTTGAATAATGGGGTAACTATGTACTTAGAGTAAAAGACTTTTTTTTTTAAGAAGTTGGTATGGTTATCTATTTGGAGATAGCTGTTAAAATATTTGTTAGATTTTGGGATGTCACATTGTCAATGAGAACAAAAAGATACCAATTGAAGTTTTTTAATCAAAAAAGCTATTTTGATATGGCAATCCCATCAACTGGACTAATGATAGTATTTTCAAGATGGCCACCATTGATCAGTACCATGTTTATTTAACTATATTTAATAGGAAGTTTTGATGTGAAAACCCTGTGTCAAAAAGACTACCTGTTCTGGAAATGTAGCTATAACAAGATTTTCAATATGGCTACCACAGTGGCCATATTGAAGGTTTAACTGACATCAATTTCATTTAGAATTGATATATCAAATAAAGTTTTTCATCAAAACCTCATGTTGCTAGGACTAACAATTCTGAAGAAGTAACAGTAACAAGATTTAAACAAAGCCCACAGTGCTTATGAAATTGGAAGCTCGATTAAGCATCATATTCATTTAGAAACCACTCAACATTGTAAAACATTTTTAGTGAAAACCTTGTTAAAATCAGCATTCCTTCACTGCATATGATAGTCCTTGTGGAACAATAGTTCTGTGCTGGAAACCTTTGTGCCAGCTGAGTTTGAGTCTCAGTTCAAGGTCAAATTTGTTAGGCTGGATTTCCAGTGAGATTTAACCTTGTGTGGGTATATGATTGGTAATTCTCAATTGTTAGGCTGGATTTCCAGTGAGACTTAACCTTGTGTGGGTATATGATTGGTAATTCTCAAAGTAACCATTCTGCATCAAAATGGTCATGGTCCTCTCTTCTAGTACTTTGTTACTGCCGTTTTCATGTTTCATTTGGTATTCACCCATAATGGGGTTTCCCTGATTTTCAACTATTTCTGGAGAATAGATTGGTGTAAAAATACACGAGTGAAATAACCTATTATGTTTGTCATGCAAATATTTGATTTAGATAGTTTCTTTGTCCTCTTATAAGCATAAACTATTCCTTCTATGTAATGCAGTTGGTGAAATTCCATTCAACATGGTGCATGTCGGCACATTGACCTTGCCCAGTACTGTTCAGTGCTATCTTAATGTACATGGGTAGGAAATATATATGTAGTGTAGATGATTTGAAATTTGTGTTTATTTACTGGGCTATCTTCTTCAAGTAGATAGATATGTCTGTAACTAAACATGTATGGCCTATGACGCATCGGAAATGGATCAGAATATATGGAGCTAGGCATGAAATAAAATGCAAAGACAAGATGGTTGAACATTAATTTAATGTAAAAAGTGTCATAGACAGTTGGCACCATGCATAGAAAATAATCTAAAATGCAAGTTTAAGACCTCCACTGTTATCACAACTATAGGATTAATGAACTATTTTCAGCATTATTTTCTCAGGTGTGCATGTGGACACAATAGAAAAGTATGTACTGAATATTGACATATGTGACCTTGCCAAAGACTGTCTGAGAAAAACATCAATAGTTTGTAATACTATTCTACATAAAAAAATTTGGTAACTCAAATATTAAAAAAGACGAGGAGGACTAAATTTAATGTTAGAAACCACTGATGCCTTTATTAGACATGCCAAGATCTTGAACTCTGACTTATAGACACCAGAATTAATGTACTCTAGAACAAAACCAATTTTTCTTTGTACCAAATTGACCACTTGACATTTTCAGTGCCAAATCAATTAACTAATTCCACACCCTGATCAAGGTTTGTGGTCCAGAATTAAAGATTTAAGGCAAAAACTCTTTTTCTTTCAGTTATAAAGATCTTGACTTCTAACCTTTTAATTCCCAAATCAATAGACTTTTTCTTACCTAATGTGTGAGTTACCCACGAAATTTGGTGACAGTACATGGGCAATAACTGAAATTTCTTTGCAGAAGCAGTTTTTATTCTCCAAGTCACATTGATTTTTTTTTTACCTTTGATGTTTGAACCCTAAATCCATAGGCTTCTTCCTTACATCAAATACAAGCCATCAACAATGTCTGGCCAGGTATGTGATGTAGACATAATGCTACTGTCCAGACACTACATTTGTTCTTTCACAGCTATCTTGACCTTTGAACTTTTTATGCTGATCTCAATAAGGGTTCTTCCTTAACCCGCAAGCCATCGATGGAGTTCAGTAACTATAGATAGTGGACTGCTGGAGTTATTGTGTGGAAATAAATTTGGCAACAGACAGAAGGACATACATCAAAACATAAAACACTCAATCTTAAGGCAGACATATAAAAACTCACTGTTTGGACTATGTATCAGAAGAAGTAATTATCAATTTTCAAGGTGTCAAAATATGACCAAATTTGTCACTCACTTGTAAGTTCGGGGCACTTTTGGGTGATCAAAGGCATATATTTTTGCAAAATTGTCAAAAATATTTAACAGGATCTAAAATCTTATTACTGGCTTGGTTTCAGAATACATTTGGAACAAACATGTTGGCCACTGATTTAAACCTGTGCAATAACAGAACATAAAGGCATGACAGACAAAATCAGGTTTAGAGTGAATGGAAAATGAAGGTTAGAATAAATGTATTTCTTCATCTCATGGCCATTTTACATGATCGATATGCCAAAATGGTTATTTCCTAAATATAAATTTTTTAATAAGATGAAAAGACATTTCCAAGAGATGTTACAAACTTTTATGGCAACATTAAACAGTTTGACATGACTGGATATGGATAAAATTTGAAATCCTCCAAGAATGGTAAGTTATTCCCCAGCAATCTCCATCAATATTATCAAGCTTTTAAGAACCTACTCCACCTATGGGAAGACTTTGTGGAGCATAGGTTTTTATAAAGGAAAACTTTTTGCAGGTTTGGTATGAGATGAGGTTCAAAGACACAGTATGGGCAATTCTCATGTGAAGGGCACATGTTTTAATTCTCAATGGTCCACTTTTCTCTTGACATTTTACATATCTGGGTCTTGCTTGGTATTAAAGTCAATATTACTGTCATTTACTCAAATTTCATCTGAGATTCATTTGTGATGGGGTTAAATATGTATAGTTTTACTGATTTTACCTCACCACTGGATCATGGGTGGTGTGTGAAAATAAGTGAAATAACTTGATGAAATGTCTGTCATGCAAATATTTAATGACACCATTTCTCTATCCTCTTACAGGCATACAAATATATACATGTTGGTGTCTGCATTTAGTGTATTGCAGGGGGTGAATTTTCATTCAACATGGTAAAATGCAGTACTTGTGGACCTTGACTGACTGATACTGCTTAGTGCTATCTGAAATGATTGTTAAGATGGCCATCAAGGCAGCCATTTTTGAAATTAGGTTAGCACTATTTTCATGAAGGAAACCTTCATCTGTAATAAGTATTTTTGTGAAAAACTATATGAAAATCCATTCTGGAGGAGTAATCATAAAAAAATTTCAAGGTAACTGCTTTGGTGGCCATATTGGATCATATCTACACCATTTTCACTCAGGACCAGCTACACAGTATTAGAAGGTTTACAGCAAAAACCCCAACGTCCATGCAGCCATCTGTTCAGAATATGTTGTAATAAACAGATTTTCAAGATCACCAGCATCTACATGTTATAAGAAGCCTTTTAGTTAGAACCTCACATTAATATGAACATCTGTGCAGAATCAGTAACACAACTGTTGAGACGGTCAACATGGTATCCATATTTGATATCTGATCATTACTCTACTTTCCTTAGAACCTTCTGTCATGAAAAATCTTTAATTGAATAATACAATATGTAAATAAGACCATGTTAAGTAGTAATAAGATTCTCAAAACCTACGTTATAAAAAGTCTTTTAATAAAAAACAAGTACTGAAGTATTATTTATTTTCAAGGGTCTCAATTTTCATTGTTTTCTAAGAAAATGACATTTTCATGGTACTTAAATTTGTGGTTTTGTCTGTTGAAGTTTGTCTATTTGTGGGTATATTTAATTCTGTGGATCAGCCTCTACAAATGCTCTAAATAAAAACTGCAAAAGAGCAAAACCATGCCAACAACAAACGGCATGGTCAACGCAATATTTAAAACAACACTACCATCTATATGAGCACTAATCAAAGACCAGTCAAGATCAATCACTTATACTCAATATCAAAGGAAGTCAACACTGCCAACTATATTTAGCTAATTGGTTATAAAACTACACATGTATGACTTTTTCCTTAAACCACTGTCCATAGAATTGCACCATCAAATACTTTCTGATGACTGATGATCATATGATTAACACAGTGGTTTAAGATTGGTAAAATTCAACTTAGATCACAGTCGGTTTGGACAATGTCATCATTCTACATGTGAACCAAGCACATGACCAGCTACCCGTTTCTCAATGCAGTTAACAAGCAGTGTGCACATTTGATGTGTTGAGATTCATCAAAGTGTGAAGGTGTTAACTAAATTTTTTAAAAGACAAATAGCAGTGCAAACACTCCTTTGTTTGTGCCTGTGTCATGTACGAATGAACTTCAGCCACCTAACATAAAACGTTGTTCATAAAGCCAATTCATGCTGAATGGATAACTGCAGTTCACATTAAAAAGTGTGAAAGCTTGGACCTAATATTACTGAAGGCACCAAGAATACTGGACTTGTTTAATTGAAAAATTTTAGGAACTTTTACATGACAAACATCTGTATGTACCAGTAGACATGATGTTGATTCAGTGGTTTTGTTCAAAATTCAGAAGTGTGAGCTTGAATACTTTTCAGTTATTAGTATATATATACCTAGTAACTCATAGTACTTGTGTTTAAGCAATAGTATTTTACAGTCATTTGTTCATTGGGAATACACATGCATAGTATAAATGAGAGAAGCTTTCACAAGGATTTAAATTTTTGACAATAGTTTTGCTTGAATAAAGAATTGATTTAAAAAAGTATTAAATCAAATTTTCATACACTAGTATCATTTTTCTATCTTTCATTTCAGTAGTACTAGTGTTTGAATGCCTTATTTTTTTCTCATTTCTTTCTCTCTTTGTGTTAAATATGGGTTTATGGCAGTGAGTTAAAATTACATATAGATACGTATGCACTGAAACAATATAAAATATGTTGTGAACCTTTTTTTTTCATTCAGTTAAAATAAACATGTATAAAAGATAATTTATATTACCAGATTACAGAAATGATGATGATTTATCATATCAGTTTGTGGATCTCTAGAAATGAAACAGTAAGAAAATGTGGGGTGGGAGTATATTTTCATCATTTGTGACCAATTTTTTGTTGGGTCTTTATATTCATTGTTTGTTTCATCCACAAAAGATTGGTATTCCATGAAAATTAGTGATACTACAGTTTGTACTATTCAGGAGTAGTAGCAATAACAAGATTTTCAAAATGGCCATGGTAACATGTTGGCTGTCAGATCAGCACCATCTTCAAATATTACCAACTCCCATGTTATAAAAAATCTTTTGGTCTAAATCCAATGTCAAAAGGAGTTGTAGCAATAACAAAATTTTTAGGATGGTCACTACGGTTGCTATACTGTATGTCCTGGGGTACCATTTACATTTAGGTCCAAACTGACCTCAGAATGAATCTGCTTGCTAAGTTCAAGACTTTCTTCTGAGAACTTAAGGAGTATCAATCACAAATAACTGATGATGGACACTGGACACAGAACCTCAGGATAAACTCTTCTGGTCTATGCTAGTTTGGTCTTTGGCAAGTGGAACTGGTCAAAGGCTAGTACAGCCAAAAACTATGGCAATTTAAAGAAATACCAAAATTCACATGTGGAAATTTCTCAGCATATTAATATTGAACATACCGGTAAAAAAATCTAATATCAATGCTAAGGCAATTTATACATTAACAGTAATCAACAAAATGTAATGTATTCAAAAACAGTAATCAAAAACATTGTAACAAATGATGACTTGATCATGTTCCTACTAATTAAAAATTTATTTAGAAAACCACTGGGATAATGACTAATTTGCTGCACATCTTTTACTCTTTTTTCTTTTGACTCTGAACCTGCCCATATTCAGATGATGATTTCTTGATCTCAGCAAATCCTATCATCCAACGCACAATGAAAGTGGCTGAAAAAAATGCACAAGATCTGAATAATAATATATCTCATTCAGTTGAAGCAGTATAAATCCAGAAAGTCAAAATCTTCACCAATGAGCAAGAAGAATAAAGAATGCAAAATAAACCCAAGTGTATAGATATAAAAACATACATTTAAATTTAACTTCATTATAAAGGTACTTGTATTACTGAGGGAAATGTGCATTGTTCTAATGAATCATATATGATTCTGCATATAACCTTTAAATAAAATACATCAAGATTCAATTTACCAAGTTCAAGTTACTCAGCTCACATCAGATGGAGAAGAACATGTTTTGAATGCAATTTTATAAATGGTCAATTCATTTGTTTTTGTGGGAACAAATTTTCATGCATTGGTGTAAAAGGACACTCTCATTAATAAATATATTCACTGATAGCAGAAGAGATCCTGTAGCCTGCACAGAAGTGTCATTCTTTGCTGGGTCTTTAAATTCAACCTAAGCAGCATCCATGAAATCAATAAAAACATATACCTCTCAAAAAGTCGCGAATATTTAGAAACTTACAGAAAAATTATCAATGTCTAGCCAATAACTTTAACCTGCATGGCACATGTTTTTGTTTCTTTAAGAAGTATGATTATTTGTTTTAACCCCTATTTTACTGTCGATATTTAATGGTGGACAGGTAACAGGTGTAATAAATCTTAAAAGAACTGATGCAAGGATACAAAATCTGTTCAAAAGCTATAATCATTGTCCACCTCAAGTAGTGAGATTTTATTGAGTGAAAGTCAAACACTTTGAGAAAGCAAATTTTTAAGTAAAAATTATGTTTCTCCGAGAATATGTTCCACAATCACATTACATTACGTGAATCCAGCCCTATTAAAAGATGAAAATCATCTTTTTCTGTCTAGATCAATAGATAATGGGCAATAACTCTTGCCCATTACCACTCCTTGGCATTGCCAGGTGTTGCTAGTTTTTAGCTAAGCGAGCTACTAACAAGGATGCTTTCTCCTTCGATTACATTTCTCAATCACAGGAGGGGTCATGAGTGGCCGAGTGGTCTAAAGTGCTCACTGTTACGGATCACTGCCATCTCATCTCTATCTGCATGAGTTCGAGTCTTGGGCTCGACCAATGTGGGTATGTGAGAAAGCTTGCCAGTAGCTTCTCGTGGGTCAGTGATTCTTTCCGGGGTTTTCCCGGGTTCTTCCTCCACCATTTATACTGGCTGCCATGTATAGCCTATCTTGTACTGAAAAATGGCGTTAAGCCCTATAACAACAACAATCACAGTATATTTAAGTAATAGAATGAAGATTTGGTTCCTCATTGATGGATGGATTTGAGTCATAAATTTGACATACACAATTTCTCTTGAACACAATATATATTCAGATCATCGGTTTATTGTGTAACATGTATGCAACAAACAATATGAGTCATTTAAAAGGCAAAATTCTAAATCAAACTGAACAAGATCTCCTTACTGTAAATTTTTTTAATTAATTGGCTTTGATCAATGCAGTAATTTTAAAGTATTGGAATGGAAACAAAATGAATGACAAATGGGACTTGAACAGGACAGGAATGGATGGCATGGACTGACAATGGCAACAGTATATGACTCCTCCCTAGAATATGGTTGAGGAACAAAAAGAAGTAATTTGATGCATACTTACCAATAACTACAACTGCTATAAAAAGGATCTGCTGATATACCGTTCCAGCCAAGAATAGCACAGTCAAGTAATAAAAAAGTGGAATGCAGGTAAGTAATGACCAAAATATAAAAGACACCAAGTCTTTGGCATTCTTTGGCACTCGGACAGCTGGCAGGTCAAACTGGCCTGTTCTATAAAACTGATCTAAAGCATCATCCTGAAAAAAAATTACGCAGACTAGATGATAATTTTTACTGTAGCTCTATCTCCTTAATTCTTTATATTTTTATGTATCTTAATGTCAATCACTAAGTACAAAACATCTATGAATGATACACAATGCTCATTATATAACAATCTTATATAAACATCTATATCATCCATTAGTGGTTCTAATTGCATATCATCATATAGTCCAAAAAGAGTGTTTTCAATGCATTATTACATGCCCTCCCCATGATTAGTAGTACTCTTTGCAGGCACTAAACTTAATGTGCAGAAACCATTATTTTTTTATTACCCTTAACCTGAGTGAGTCATCTGACCTTCAAACCCAAGAATCTAAAGGTTCAGAGATGCTGCTAGGTTTTCTCTATATGTGGAATCTCCTCCCCTTGTCATTTATAACACGGGGAGAGTTGATAACAAAAGGAGGAGAAAAGAAATCGCAATAGTTCATTATTTACCAAACACTTAAGTATCTGTCTGTCTCTCTCATCCACAGCCCTATTTTATAACACTGTTCAGGAGCCATAAAAAAGAGACCCATGTTATAATGGAGCAATGCTTACACCAAGGAATGTTCCAATAAGGCTGTGTGCAGGTAGTGACAAATTAATTAACGTCGGTCACATCATAATTGGTTTTCATGAGCCAGGAACTAAAGTTAATGCAAGCAGCAATAATAAAACAAAATTTCATCAACTTAATGGGACAATAACCAAGATAAAAGAGAGGCATCATTATAGTAAAGGAATTTATAATGAGGAACCAATGTGTCTCAGTTTTTAAGTGTTGAAAGTCTTACCTTTTCTTTGTATACCTGTCTCAACCAATCACCTAATTCCTCCTCACCATCAGGTAACATATCAGTTTCATATCTCCTGTAATAAAAATATATTGTAGCCTAACTGAACTGTTTCTTGCGATTTAGTCTACATTAGTTGTCTTCATTTTTTTATCAAAGAACCTCAACAACTTTAAATTCCAATAAAAAAAGACTATGAAGTAGTAACTCTTAGTTTTTTTATATATACATATTTTGAATCATTAATTTTTTCAAACATACGGTACTTAAATTAATGGATGTCTCTAAGACATGTTTTGTATATGGCATTTTTTATCAAGTATGGTTTGTAGCAACAATCAACTTCACACAAACTAGTACTCCATTAATACCATATAGACCCTGATCTATTGTCACATAATTGGTACTTCAATAATACCATACAGACCATGATCTACTGTCACATAATTGGTACTTCATTAATACCATACAGACCATGATCTACTGTCACATAATTGGTACTCCATTAATGCCACACAGACCCTGATCTACTGTCACATAATTGGTACTCCATTAATACCACACAGACCCTGATCTACCATCACCTAAATGCAGTCATAGATCATGGTCTACTGCAAGACAAATCATATTTATGACTTATTGGGTACGATTTGTAGCAACCAAGAATTTCATACAAAGTGGTACTTCACTAATACCATACAGACTATGATTTACTGCAATACCCTGATATACTGTTGTGTAATTGGTAATCCAACAATACATCTAGATCCTGATTTACTATTGCATGATTGGTACTCCATTAATACCATACAGACCGTGACCTACTGTCATGTACATGCAATCCATATAAAATGGTACTCCATTCATATCATATAGACCCTGATATAATGTCATATAAATGATTCCACTAGCATCATATAGACCCCAATCTACATATAGTGTCATTATACATCAAACCCATACAAAACTGATACTCCATTAATACTATACAGAACAGGGTCTCAAACACGCAACACGAGGACCAAAATGCGGCCCACCAAGCCATATCCTGTGTCCCACAAGATGATTGGTGTCACAAGGTGACATGAGAGGTAACAAAGGTGGTGCCGCCCTTGGGGCATCGAAAATGCCATCATGCGGCCCTCAGGGTGATTTGAGTTCGAGACCCCTGCTATAGAACCTGAATTACTGTCGTACACATGATATCCATACAAAGTGGTACTTGATATATACCATATTGACCCTGATTTACTGTCACATAATTGGTACTGCAAAAATACCACATAGACTGTCACGGAATAGTATAAATCCCTTTGTTATTTGTTATATACATGTACTTGGGTTTCATTTTTGTGTGTACAACAATGCTCGAGGGTGATTTATGCATACTGTACAATATTTGTAAACAGTGAGTTCGGTTCATCCTATGCCACATGTGCGAAGTGCTTTCGATGGGAAAAACCGATATTCATCAAGCGTACAGATGATGTAGGGCTATATCGTCTGTGTATAAATACCTCACTGTAGACGAAAACATTAACTAAGGAAACATCTTGTCAGTAAGCAGTCTACTTAAGGACTTGCAGATCTCCAGCTGTAGAGGTATGTGAGTTATTTATTAATTTCTTATGTATATTATAGGTTATAACTATCATACTACCAAGTTTATTTTTGTATTTTTTTCTATGTAGCTCCGGCTTACATAGTATAATGCAAATATTTTCTATTCTTGTATGTGACTTAACATGAGATCTATATTAGTGATAAAGTTGCATTTTATTAAGAAATGTTTAGTACCATAGGATTCTTATCGGACACAGGTAGGTTCACTTCTGAACCTGTTTATTGCTTTGTAATGTTGTGCTGATAATGTAATTTGTATAGCTTACCATTTATAACATCATTACGTCTTATCATATATACCCGTGTCATTCTTAGTACATGGTGTTTGAGTTATTTTCAGCTGATCAGAGTTGACGGGGTTGCAGATGTAGAACTGGCCATAATGCTGACCACAGCAGCTGTAAAGCTGACCATTGTGATCAGAGTTGATGGGGCTGCAGCTGTACAGCTGACCATGGAGTTGACCATAGCAGCTGTAAAGCTGACCATAGCAGCCATAGAGCTGATGACAGAGCTAGTTGAATAGCAGCCATCAAGCTGATTAAACAGTGTTTTGCTGGTTCAGTAGCAGGTGATCGGACGTTGCTGATTGATTGGTGGGCAATGATTGAATGACTGACCAAGTGATTGAATGGTGGTCGGTGATCACCTGTAAAGCTGACTGCTTGATTGACCAGTGTAACTGGGAGCCAAGTATTCTAGTGATGGAGTGTTTTGTGTGACTCCATACATGTATTCTTTTAGCCATGAGATAATTTTGAGGTTTGTTATACCCAGTGTTTTGGGACTGTAAAGATATATTGTATGATATCTGTCCTATTTTTACATCATTTTACTATCTGAGTAAAGTACATCATTTTTCACTATTTGAGTGAATTCGTCATTTTTACTACATGAGTAAAGTACATCAGTTTTACTATTTAAGTAAAACACATCATTCTTTTCGTCGTGTGAAATTACTGTGAATCATTAACCTTTGTCCTTGTACTGTGTAAGGTCATTTACTTGTATTCACATTTATGTTACATTATTAAATTCGTGCGGATTGTCTTATTTTGTCCAATAACTGGATCTTATACACACACTTATTAATCATAATTCTTTTTTCATTTGTGTCATTCATCAATAAACTTTGTATATGGATCAACTATCATTAGTGTTTAATTATAAATCCAACCCCAAAACCTGGTTATCTTGTTACATAGACCCTGATGTACTGTCACACAGATGATACTCCAAAAATACCACATAGACCCCGATCTACTGTCACATAGATGATACTCCATTAATACCATATAAACCATGATCTACTTCACATAAGCGGTAACTCCATTAATATCATACAGACTATGATCTACTGTCATATACATGAAAGCCATATAAACTGATACTCCATAACATACAGACCCTAATCTACCATCGTAAAACTGGTATCCCATTAATACTGTACAGACCCTGATGTACTATTGCATAATTAATACTCAATTAATACTATATAGACCCTGACCTACTGTTGCATAATTGGCACTCTATTAATACCATACAGACCCTAATCTACAGTTGCATAATTCCCCAGCAAATCAGGGTCTATGTGTTTGTTTTACTGTTTACCCATAATCATCTGCATAAACCCAGATCTTCCAGTGCACTGCATTATGGCAGATTTGGGTCTGTGCAGTTTAGAGCTGGACTCACCTGATGCGATTATACAATGTAAACGCTCAGTGCTCATGGGTTTTGTATGTATATGTATAAAATATCTACTAATTAATCAAGTCAATTCTTTATATTCTTGCAAAGTTGAGTACAAACAATTTCATAAATATATCATATTTGGTGTTGGTATGATTTTAGGACCAAAAAATGCAAATTAATTATGATGTAGTTTCTTAGAAAATGGGAAGCCATAGCAGTATACATTGTGGTGAATTTTAATATATAATACAAATTATTGCAATATTTTAACATCAATAAATTTTTGCAAAATTCTGAGTTATAATTCCAAGTTATTTGTAACATAAAATATTTCTTTTTCAAAAAAGTAGTCAAAAACATTGGCAAGTATCTTATATCACTGACACAGTTGAGGATAACCCCAATCATATAAAAACATTTAAAGTCTCTATTTTGAACTGTAGCAAAGGAGTTGCATGACAATATGCATGCAGGCAGTTATAGGCTGGATTACTATGTGATGGACTCAAGACTGAATGGGTGCCAGTTAAAAACACAAGCCTTTGGATCTGACCAAGTTACCTAATGTGATGCATTCTTGGGCAAGGCACTTTGTTCCAATGTCTCAACACTTACAGCAACTCACTGCAGACTTACTTAACTCTCAAATGTCCAAGAATCTTCCGCCCTTTTATAACATCCATCAGTGTTGGTTCTGGTTCATTAGGTGGAAAGGCTACAGTGCAATCATACACAGCTGGAACTAAAAACAAATTACCTCATTAAGTAATATTTATTGTGGATCTGTATAACACAAAGACCCACATACTGCACCAGTAGACCTTGACAAATACTCAAAAATTAAAAGCATGAAACTCAACTGTTCAAGTTCAAATCCCCAAACCTTCATGATTTGTAAGTTTGACTGAAATGAAGTAAGACTCATTAAACCTTCATGATCTTTTCATGATTAGTTCTTCTACTAATGTGCTAATTGTGAATTTTGTAAGAGTTTGTTCCCTGCATCATATCTGATTTTGTGGTTCTCAGCTTAAACTCGATTTTCTTTCTCAAAAGTTTTGAGAATAAAGGACCAGAAATCATAAATCTCTTGGGCTTATAAATGAACCATGAAATATATATGACTGTTGAAGTTTTGGGACTCTGAGCTTGAGCAAAAATGCTTAAAGAAAATCGATTCCTAGTTTTATCATGGACAGGTCAGATCACCAAATAAAGCTCTTTCATCTTCTAATGATGTCATGTCAGCAGTAATATGCCAGCACATTAATCCACACTTCTGCCAGTAAAGAATTAAATATGTATACACACGCATACATACATATATATATACAAACATACATATATGCCATAGCACAATGTGTGTGTGTGTGTGTGTGTGTGTGTGTGTGTGTGTGTGTGTGTGTGTGTGTGTGTGTGTGTGTGTGTGTGTGTGTGTGTGTGTGTGTGTGAGATTTGGATTTTTAACGTAGCTTTAAAAAAATTTTAGCCATATCTCTATGATGTCTGCAGTGCGGCAGTTTATAGTGATGTCTAGCACTGGGGCATCATGCCACAGACATGTAGCATGATGTCCCACCCTGTCACCAGGCTAACCAGGCGAGGCAGCTGTTAGTACCATTTTTATAAGTCTCTGGTATGACTCGACCAGGGTTGGAACCCATGATCTCCCGCATCAACATAACATTAGAAGCACAATGTATATACAAAGTAAGCAGGGCTAAACCAACAAGTTGTTCTCCATCAGTTTTTATTATTTATGACATTATTGGCAATGAAAGAGAACAACCAAGTATGCTATATAAGTATAAGGTAAATTCCCTTATGACATCATATATGTAAACAAATCCTATTGGCATGTTACATAATAGGATTCGGGGTGGGGTGGAGGTGGTATACTGTGCAGCTGAGATTCAGCTGAGTGAAGAAAATGATAATACACATAATAAAGTATAACAACAATAAAGGTTGATTAACTGCCTGAATGGTTAAAACAAGACTAGTCTAATGCCAGTATGAGCACAAATAAACAACCATTCAAGATCAAATCCCTTATACCATGCTTTTGTCAGAGTGTTCAATATCAAATGTAGCTGATGCAGCCAACAACTTTGAGGCAACTAGTTAATGAAGCACATCTGTAAGAGATTTTACATAAACCATTGTCCACCAAGTTGTACTACCAGTATGTTCTGATGACCAAATTCAAGTTTGAGCCCCCACATTGAGAAAGATGAACCTTTGCCATTCAGCACTTTCTGGATTATTTAGGTGGCATGAGACAAGTTTGACATATTTAGTGGTTACAGTTATGTCAGCATTAGTACTGGGTTTTAATTAGTGGATATAAATAAAATTATATATATATACATAGTATTTAATTTGTACTTGTGTTTCAAACAACAGTTTCAGCACTTAATTTTTTTTCTTGCTTTGGATTAAAACTGCACGGAAAAATTGAGATGTACTTTCAGGATCTAAATTATAACGGGAAACTGTCCTACCTTTAATTAGAGGCAAAAATGTTTTCATTTATCTACGATTATGTAGTTATTCAATTAGATGGATTACAACTGTATGTAAAACTTAATTTACAGAGAATTGCAGAGAATAAGATGCATTATTTCCCACCAAGTATACCAATTTTTTGTGAATGAAAGATCACTGTCATTAAGCATTCAATTTAATTTTCCTAGACCACTTCTTACCATTTCTATTACTTTGATTCACTGAATCAGGACACCTGTCAGTCCAAAGTGCGAGTACTGATTAATCGAAGAGATGGCTATGTTTATTGTTCTTGCTAATCCAATAAGTGACTTGTCTCTTGATAACCCCATTATTAAAATTGTCCATGACGGAGAACACTTCAGATGCATGAGACATTCTCTGCTTATAAATGGAATCCTGGACAAACATCTGTGAGTTCTTAGCATGTCTTAGCAAAATTAGTGATTATGTGATGAAAGATTGTTTCAATAAAAATGTGCAAAACAAACTTGGCTTACAAGTTTCTTTATTTGTGTTGTTTAAAAATGAGAAAAACAGTTAAGGACAAGTGACTATCATGTGCAAAACAAACTAACTCATCAAGTGATCCACTGACTCATCAAACTAAAATTTGTATAATGTTTATCATTTTCATGCATGCTAAAATGATGATGACAACAATAATTTTGTCTTTGTTGTATAGCATGCAGATTATAAATTGCTGGAATATAACAGGAAAATCAAATTTTACCCAGATACTACACATATGAATTGATGCTGAACTATGTACAGAATTTTACTGTAAATCATTGAAAACCAAATATGTGAAACGGGTCCCTCAGCATCAACGTCTTAGCTGAAGAGGAGTCATAACTCTCAAATATTTATGGAAATGTTCTACAAAGGACTAAATGTGCTGGGAGATCTGGGTTTGTGCAGTTTGCTAGGTGTAATCAATACAACAATGAAGACAGACCCTGATCCACTGGCACATTATGCAATGGCATATCAGGGTCTACGTTGTTTGCAGTTGGACTTGACTTATACGTGAGTATATATGGTAAACTGTATAACCTAGGATGTGTGCAACATACCTAATAGGGATAGATGGGTAGATAGATGACCCTGTATGAAAAAAGATTTTAATACATGTCCAAAAGTGTTCCTTAAAAAAATTATCTGCTAGCTGGGAATTTGGCAGCAGAATTCCCAAGTAGTCATCAGTGTTTGCAATGCACAATAGTAAGATATTATATTATGCAGTATACCATTAAAAGACTACACTATGGAATTTTCCATTCCAGATCTTTGCTCCTAATTCACTTTAGTTTTACTTTTTCTTTTCAAATTAATACAAGTGACATATTGCTATTCCTGCATGCTCCTTTGTTCCTTCCTTACATGATTTATACAACCTCAAACATTTATTAAACTAGCAGATGTCAGCAAGAAAAAAATCTGAAGACAAAGAACACATGCCCCCAGATTTTCAATCACCAAATACATCATTTTTATTTAAATAATCACCATTTAAAAAATCTGAATGCATTGATGAGTGCTAGCATGAGTATAGTCTTGTAAGATTTATTTGAAATTATCTTATTTTTCTGTAAAGACTAGATTAAAAGAATCACAATAAGTGAACAATATGAAGACATTTTGTTGTTATTTAACTGAAGATCATTATAGGCAGCATTCTGGTTTTTTTTAATGTTTCTATGTATCAAATAAATCTTCGCATAATCAAGATTTTGGAAATGGAAAGAAAGAATAATCATCCTTGTTAGCTATGGTGCCTCAAATTACTGACAGACACCAACACAAAAAGTCTGATTTAAGGTTCTGAAAACTATGTGGAAAATGAAATATTTGGAATACAAAAACATCGGGGATTTAAGTGGTTAATTCATGAGAAAACTGAACACCAGCTGACTAGCATTTTGCGATCTTTGCCAAAATGATTTGTATTACTCCAATCATGGCTGGAAGGGCTGGAAAAACATTTCTAAACAAAGCTACATACAGAAAATTTGTATCTTCAAGCAAAAATATACAGACTTAGTGACTAAATTATTGTGTGAACACTGTCTTGTACATGTGAGATCTTCAAGACTAATATTATTGGATAACAAGTAGATGTGACAATGAAAATTGTAAAATTATTCAGGAATTGTATTTTAAACATGAAAAAGTGTTTGTTATTTTTTCAACTAATTTACATGTTGGAATGAAGAAACAAATCTGTGAAAAATTATTATGATAAAAAGGGCTATCAGGAGTAGTTTTGATGGTGTCACAGAGTCTAATATCCACTTTCAGTTAGGATCCTTGGGCTGACTGAACCCCTGAATCAGTAATGCCACCCCTTCAAAACCCACTTGGGAAAGATCCTCCAAACTTCCCTGCTGATTTTCAGAGATGATAGAAGAAGAAAAAACAAACCGAATGAACAAAATCAGACTAAGGAAAACTGAATTCAGGCCAGGAGAAAATTAGAATTCCACTTCAAGAAGGGTAAAAACTCATAACTGCCTAATCAACTGGTTTCTTGTTCAGTACATAGCTGTTTTTGTTTTTTCAAAAAGTAACTAAATTCTATGTATAAGTCAATCATACTGGTAATGAAGTACTTTTTTCCAACCTGTGCCCACAATTTTATGTCATAAATTCTAATTTCCTGGCATTCTGTTAATTCAGATGGCAGAATTTTTCATAAATTTTTTAATTAATTCTGCAAATTCTGGAATGACTGGTATCTCTGAAACTGAAGAATTATATTTAAACTGAGATGAATGTACATCACAGACAGAAACCCCAAGTTCTAAAAATAAAGCAACTACCATGATTATAATGTTGGGGAATAATTATGCATTAAACACAACAGAAGCAATATACCATTCTGAAACATAATGATAATTATAAGTCATGAGAGCTAGAACAAGAGCAGTGTGAAGTAGGATGGTCACAGAAAAATAATGAATGTGTATTCCACAAAGAAAAACGTAATTAAAATTGTGAGGAAACTTTTTTCCCACAGATTAAGATGAAACATTTTGAAACAGCATTATTTAACTTACTTTTTCCTTTCATATGTTGTACTGAGAGTGCAAATCCTTTGGTGCGAGGTAAAAGGTGATGTTTCAATATTGGATAACCCTTCTCTCTAGCGATCTCTTGACTCCTTTTGTGCTTCTCTGGAGTTCTTCTTGTTCCCTCAGGGAATAAAAGCAACTGAAAGCATATAATTAAAGTCTATTGATTATCAGTTTTGAGCATGCCTCCCTCTACTTGTATGGTTCAGCCCCAAACACTTGGCATCAACTAATATTCTATGATATAAAGTGTTTTCACATGGCATTCAAAATTTTTATATTGAGTAACTAAGTCAGTTCTTAACCTGGATGGTATTCAATGGGAACTTTTTGTTATGACTTATTTAATTTGAAAAACATTTTATTAAAACTTTAAAACCATTTCACGGACCTGCCAACCCCAACGAGTCTGCCTCAGGAAGGCAGTTGATTTTTTTCCATAAGATTGACCTGTTTTCAGTAAGGTGTAACAAAATAACATAAACAGCTGTTGTAAAGATGGAAAACGTAACTAAAAGTTCGATATTCAAAACATGCAGCGATGATAAACATTATGTTTAAATGAAAAGTTTGCAAAGTACACATAGACTTTATTTACCACTATTACAGTTGCACAAACTTTAGTTCCAAATCCTATGCAGCTCAATGGCTTGTTGCTATCTCTCAACTTGATGTAATTCTTGGAAATTCTTTTTCCATTTCATATGATGACAGCAGTCAAATCTCCCACCACAAGTACACTCAATTGGCATGTGTTGTCCAATAAATGTAATTGAGTCCGTTACAGCTTTTATTCACAAGAATCTGAATATTCCTTTTTATTCTTTGGTGTTGATTATTAACACTTTTCAAGAGGCTTATTTTCCCTTTTGTCTTAAACATGCATCGCTTGCTGGACACCATTTTTAAAAAATTCTATAATCAAGTTTGATCATGCAGATGCTTTGCGTGAAAAAATAGTTGCAGTTATCCAGATTTTTTGGCAACGATAATTTTTACATAAGTTTTGCTTTCATGCCATAAGTTAGTATTTTAAGGGTAATTTTTGTAACACTTATGGCAAAATCATAAGGGTTCACAGGCCTGCATTTCACTACATAATATAAGTCATCATATTTTAGCATGACTTAATTTAATTTAGTACTGTGAATTGCTAAAAGTCAATATGACTGTAAGTACAACAAAGTTCTTCATGGCCCCAAGTGGCCAAGTGGTCTTAAAAGTGCTCACTGTTACAGATCACTGCCATCTCACCTCTGTCTGCATGGGTTTGAGTCTCAGGCTCTGCCAATGTGGTTAAGTGAGAAAGCTTGCCAGTAGCTTCTCGTGGGTTGGTGGTTCTTTCTGGGGTTTTCCCAGTTTCTTCCTCCACCATTTATACTGGCTGCCATGTATAGCCTGACTTGTGCTGAAACATGGTATTAAACCCTATAACAACAACAACAAAGTTCCTCATAAATATAATCTACACAAAATTAGTTATCTTCCCATGAAAACATGAAAGATTTATAAATTACAGTAGTTAAGTAAGGTGCTCTTAAAAAACAATCATATATGAACCCCTTGTTTTAATTTTAATCACAGATATAACCTTTATATAAAGGACACCTATCCACAAAGGACACATTTTTGTAATCAGATGAATGTGCTCTATGGACAAGTTTCATTGACTCAAAACAGAGGTCTTACCGTTACCCAGAATCCATCAGGATAAGTGCTAACAGCATTTATGCTTTTACTAATTATTTCTTTGTCTTGTTCCAAGTTTCTCTTGAGGAAGATGGTCTCTGAGAAATACCAAGCCCAGCCTAAGATGGGGACATATTTCAGGATGCTCTTTGCATATACCTTAGTATTCTGAAAGAAAAAGGACAAAGTGAGATACCATGATAACAAATGTCTGAATCAATTCTCACCCTGCAATTCTATAGTAAACAATCATCCAATCAGGAGTGGCAACAAGATTTTCAACATGGCCACTATTGGATTAAGATCTGCATCATTTTCATTTAGGACCAACTGAACAGCATATTGTCTTTTACTGAATACCCCATATGGATATAACCCTCAACTCATTTTCAAGATGGTCACCAGCACACTAGGCTTTCCAGAGACACCATTTTCATTTAGGACCAATAAAAGGTTTTTCAGTTCAAACTCCATGTCAATTTATAACTAACCATTTAGGAGGAGTAGCAATAATGTTTTCAAGATGGCTGATATGTCAGCCAACTGTAATCTGAGAGGCAATCACTTCTATTAGGAACAAGCTGATCTGGAGATAAACGGATATGTAAAGTTTTGTGGCTTCTCAACAGCTCTGGAGTAGTGATAACAAACTTGTGCTAATGGACAGATGGCAGACAGACAATGGAGAAGGAAAAGAGGGTATCGCTTTATGACCAGAACAGCTACAAAGTAAAAGATCCAAGTGTTCACAGAGCTAATAATTCCCAAGAAACTGACCTAAACACAATAATTAACCAGTCAGAGTGACCTGATTTCTGTAAGGTGGGGTTGTACTAACCAAGATGTATCCAGACATAAAGCAACATGCCTACATGACAGATAATGCATGAGAAACTGACATAAATTCAAGTTTTTGATGCAGTTACTGAAATATGAAATTTAGGTCACAGTTCTATTATAATATGGCATTATGCTCTCCAAGCTGCATCTACATGCCAAGTTTTATGGCTTGAGATCCAACAATCCCTGAAAAATTAAATAAGTTGAAAACATAACCAATGTGTGATGGATAGACCAAAATAAATGTATATACCCCTTTCCTTCTACATTTGTGATGAGGTTTTCTTCAATTTCCACATCGATAAAATAAAATTATGGATACTGAATGCTCAGTGGAACTACGCTATATCAAAGATCTTTACAAATCTCAATTTGATGAAGAAAATTTGAAATGTACTGTATATGCTCACTTATAAGTCGAGTCCAACTGCAAACAATACAGATCCTGATCTACTGTTGTATAATATGCCATCAGATCTGGGTCTATGTGTTTTACTGATTACTCCCAACAAACTCCATTAACCCAGATCTGCCAGTGTATTATGTGTCAGCTGATCTGGATCTGTTGATTTTGTAGTCAGACTTGACTTATAAGTGAGTTTATATTGTACATTGAAAATGGGACCTGGTTTTCGAATCATCAAATGAAAATATCTTTGTTCCATACCCCCGCTATATCATATCTTTGTGCTAGTATCCACGCCATAAGCCAGTCAATCTCATAGATGTGGTTGCATATGTACATGGAATGCTCTTGCCCAACATGACGCCTGTCATCGGGGTCTATATATAAAATACAGTCAGACCCAGACCACCATTGGGCAACGAAAGTAAACTCTGAAAAAAGAAAACAAATATTATGTGCAATATAATCTAGATACATCAAACTACCGCATGTAAAAATCAACCTATATGTATGGATCATTTACAATAGGCCCCATTTATACAAAGATTTGTACATATACAGCTTACATGCACATCAAACCATCTGTACATAAGGACTATGCAATTTTGGTAAGTTACAAAATAATTCTTAAAGTATAAAAAATAATGTGTAAAAAAAATAATTATCATTTTTTTTGGAAGAGATCGCGAAAAAAAAAATAAAGGACCCGACAATGAGTAGGCCTCCGAATCATTTAATATTAAAATAAAGTTTAAACAACCTGAATGCACATGTAATTCCACTAAATGCATCATGTATTAGTACAATGTGCTGAATGAAATTTCTTATATATGGGAATATGTATAACTGCATTAGGTAAGTTATAAACATGAAATGGACATAGATATCCCACAATCGTACCTATATTCTGACAACTCATCATCCAAATAAATGCCCCAACAGAACTGAAATCTAAATAAGTACAGTTTGCTTTTGTATGAGAGAAAGAGAGAAGAATTTCAGCCCTTTTTTCAAACCATTTGATTCAACTGGTTCCAAGCTATTTTTAAATGTCCCTTTTAAATGAAGCTTTAGTCCAAACAAGTAATGAAACAGTAAATGACAATATTTGTTGTTGTTGTTGTTGGGTTTAATGCCATGCTTTCTCACGTACCCACGTTAGCCAAGCCTGAAACTCAAACCCATGCAGACAGAGGTGAGATGGCAGTCATTCAGGACAATATTTGAAAGCATACATTTTGCACCATATTTTTACAGTCTCCATGATACATATTTTCAATCAAAATATTCCAAAAAAATGTATATATCCATATCTTTAAATCCTTAACATTTAACATGATGTGTTGTTTAGGTGCAAGTGAAATGATGCCTACATTCCAACCAGAGAAGGATCAGTGCATGTACTCTTCCCATAGTTAGGCAGCATTGCATCTCTAACCTATACCCATACCAAGTATAGTTATTACTTTGCAATCAAAGATGTGACATCTCTGTCATATGAAGTACAAAAGGTGTCACTGATTTGTTACGAAACTTAACAGTACCACCCTATATACATAGTACCATCTACAATTTAACACAGATGCAAATTACAACAAAAGAAAAAAAAAAGTACTTAAAATTTTTACAAGCAGCACATTACCTAAATTAAAAAACATAAATTCAAAATAAATGGAAACCTCGGTATAAAACAAATTTGGATGCATCATAGTCAAGGCATGGCTCCTGAGTTCCTGCCTCCTCTTTACCAATTTCTCTCAACTGATTTAAAAAAAGTACTAACAAGTTTTACAGCTACAATAAATCAGTTTCAATGATAAATTAGGCATGATGCATTCCAGGGCAAAGTGGCGACCAAGTCACCTAAAAATTGAAAACTTCAACTTTTTCTGTTAGGAAAGCAAAAATGACTTTGCCCTGCAAATTTTTTGGATGTACATTGAGTGACCATAGGTTTTGAGATGCTCCCATGCTTTAGCCAGTTATTTCCCGTGTTATGTTGTAGCTCAAGGTGAAACGTAGGCATCAAGCCATGAAATAGCTGGTGTCGATTTCAACTGCACTGACAAACAAACTCTTGCACATTCACAGGCATGTGTTTTGATAATTGATTGACCATTGTTACATGTCTAGGCTCGTACAAAAGTAACAAAGAAAAGAGTGACGCCAACAAGCTTTGTAAAATTTAACAAAATTTATTTCCCTAGAAAACAAGGTAAAAATAAGAAAATGGACTTACGGTTTACGAATCTAATTCAAAAATTAATAAATATAAGTCCTATCAATAAAAAGTCCTAAGTGAATTACAGTTCGAATCCCGACAAAGTTCCAACCTGTTTTGTGTTGTCGTGTTAATAATTCCTTGTTGAATCACTAAAAGAAATATTCCGGCTTTAGAATTCCGAATAATTTCTAATAAATGTCTTTGTTCAAGAATTCTGATGAGCACTAGATATTTCCAGAGAAAATAAATCATTTTAAATAATAATTCAACTCAAACTGGTCACAACAAAAATACCTTTGAGCTCCGAAGGTATGAATTACGACTGAATTAAATCACAATGAAACGTTAGTGTTAACTCAAATTTAAACACAATTTTAGACCCTGTCTCTATGGATTTAGTACGTACAATCATGATGAAGAGTGCACCAAAGTCATGTGAACTTGATCCGATTCCGACGTCACTGCTGCTGGAGTGCTTGGATCCAATATTGCCTTCACTAACTGATGTTATTAATACCTCTGTCTCATCTGGCGAATTCCCATCATTTTACAAAACTGCCATTGTAAAGCCTCTGCTGAAGAAACCAACACTCGACCATAATGATTTAAAGAACTACCGCCCAGTTTCTAATCTGCCATTCATGTCAAAAATCTTAGAAAAAGTTGTTCTATCCCAACTTGTATCTCATCTGAATTCAAACAGTCTTTTTAGCAATGTACAGTCTGCATATCACCCTTGCCACAGTACTGAAACTACTCTTCTGAAAGTAGTCAATGACCTTCTCTCTGCTTTGGATAGCAGAAAGATTACAGTCCTCGTTCTCCTTGACTTGTCTGCAGCATCTGACACTATAGACCATGATATATTACTTCACCGTCTCCAGCATGTATTTGGCATCCATGATACGGCCTTACTATGGTTCAAGTCCTATTTGTTCAGCAGGACACAAATTGTGTCCGCAAATGGAAAACACTCCAGCCCAGTTGATCTATGCTGTGGTGTTCCACAGGGGTCTGTTCTTGGACCTGTTCTCTTCATTCTATACTCTCAGCCACTCTCAAGCGTCATAGATCATCATCCAGTGTCTCACCAATTGTATGCTGATGACACCCAAATATACAAATCTAGCCATCCAACTGAAGTTGAAGCTACCATCCAAGGCGTAGAGAGGTGCATTTCTGATGTGAAATCATGGATGACATGCAACAAGCTGCAGATGAATGAAGATAAAACTGAAGCCATCCTGATTACAACACAAAGACTTTCTCATTCACATCCTTTACCTCAGACAATAAATATCAGCAACACCAACATTAAATTCACACAGTCAGTACGAAACCTCGGTGTTACTCTTGATAGTACTCTCTCATTGCACCAAAATGTCATGAACATATGTAAGGCTGCATATCTTGAGCTGAGACGCATCAGCTCCATTCACAAGTATCTTTCAGTTGATGCCACTAAAACACTTGTGTGTTCCTTAGTACTTTCAAGACTGGACTATTGTAACTCAATTCTGTCTGGTTCGTCTCAATATCTACTCCAGAAACTTCAAAAAGTTCAAAACACAGCTTCTCGGATCATCCTTAGAGTACCACGATCAGAGCACGCCTCTCCCCTGCTCTGTACCCTACACTGGCTATCCATTACGATCCAGAATTAAACACAAAATTTGTTCTCTGTGCTACGTTTCACTGACGGGCTCCAGTCCAACATACCTATCTGACCTCACCCATGTGTACACACCTGCAAGATGCTTACGCTCCTCTTCTGACACTCGTATTCTCATTATTCCCACTATGAAGATGAAATCATATGGACAATGCTCTTTTGCATACCAGGGCCCAGCAACGTGGAACGAATTGCCCACTGCACTTAGACACAAAGACACAGTGATCTCATTCAAGAGCGCTCTTAAAACTCACCTATTTCAACTGCAAGAACAGATTTAAAGACCTAATAATGTATCCTTACCTTAAATATTTACAGCATGTTTTCTGTTTCTAATTTCGTTTTTTTTTTGTTTTTATTTTTGTAATCATATCATTATATATATTTTTTAAGTGTTGTCAAATGTTGTAAAGTGCTCAGAGCTTCTAAAGATTAGGTGCTATACAAAGTCCTCATTATTATTATTATTATTATTATCACGTGATGGGGTCACGTGGTCACTTAGTTTGAGTTGTGTAGTAACACCACACAGCCGAATGTCACGTACGCCATGGACGAATTTTATTCTACTGAATGAATCTTACTATAAGACTGAATAAAACTAAAAACAAGTTGTTTACATAGAACTACCTTACTGGTCCTAAGTCAAGGTCAGCAAAAGATACAATGTTTTCTACTAATGCTTGTTTATCAGGTCAAAACAAACTGAACTGAATTTTCCAAAAAAATGTCAAATCCAGTGAATAAAGTTATCATTATAACAACATGTAATGAAATAAAATAACATTAAAAAAAATTAACACTAACACACAAGCAATTAAATTACATATACATAACACTTCCCCCATAAAGAAAAAGAAAGATTTATATAATAAAGCTTTCTTTTTACCACAGATTATTTATACATGAGGTAAAAAAAAATTACATGAGAAGAACTCTTATGAATTATACAAAGTATACATGAAATAACATTTCTATACACTATTAAATTGTCTTTTCCCTTGCCGTGCTTGATGTCAAGATTATATTCCTGTAACAACAAACTCCACCTTAATAATCTTGATTTTTGTTTTTCATCTTGTCGATGAAAGTAAGGGGGCTGTGATCACTAAACACAACAATCTGAGAAGAAGCTGAACTAATGTAAACTTCAAAATGTTGTAATGCCAATATTAAAGTCAAACATTCCTTCTCGATTGTGGAGTAATTTCTTTGGTGCTTATTTAATTTCTTAGAAAAATAGCACACTGGATGATCAACACCATTTCTATCTTCTTGAATCAATACTGCTCCAACCCCAACATCACTTGCATCCACAGGTAGTTTAAATGATTGACTGCAATTTGGAACTGTAAGAACTGGTGCACTTTTAAGTATGGCCTTTAATTTGTCAAAAGCCTCCTGACATTTTTCAGTCCAAAGAAACTTGTTTTTTCTTGCTCAATAAATTTGTCAGGGGGTCAGCAATATTAGAAAAATTGGAACAAAATTTCTGATAGTATCCAGCCATACCTAAAAATCGCATCAGTTGCTTTTTACTGACAGGCACAGGGAATTCAGAGATAGCCTTGACCTTAGCATCTATAGGTCTAACTTGTTCATGTCCCACAATATGTCCTAGAAAAGTTACACAAGCACGGCAGAACTCACTTTTGGATAAATTGATTGTCAAACTTGCATCAGTGAGTCTGTCAAAGAATTTCCGGATCGTTGCTAGATGTTCTTTCCAGGTGTCGTTGTAGATGATGACATCATCAATGTAAGCATCACAATTATCTAGACCAGAGGTAATCATACTCATCAAACGTTGAAAGGTACTTGGAGAACCCTTCATCCCAAACAGCAACACTTTATATTGATAAAGTCCATCTGGAGTCAAGAATGCCGAAATTTCCTTTGCCCTTTCCGTTAGTGAATTTGCCAAAATCCTTTTAGAAGATCAAATCTGGTGACATACTTGGCATTTCCAATTTTATCAATGCAGTCATCGATTCTTGGTAATGGAAATGAATCTGTTTTAGTCACACTGTTCACCTTCCTATAATCAGTGCACATACGGAAAGTTTTATCTAGTTTTGGAACAAGCATACATGGTGAACTCCAGTCACTTTTACTGGGCTCTATGAAATCATTCTCCAGCAATTACTGAATTTCCTTTTTAAAGTATTCCTGTTTGAGAGGGTTCATCCTGTATGATTGTTGTTTCACAGGTTTGGAATTTACAATTTCAACGTCATGAAAAATTTTGTTTGTCATCGTAGGAACATCTGGAAATAAGTGCTCATACTCAAATAATAACTGTTTAAGTTCATTCCTTTCTTGTTGTTGCAAATGTGCAAGTTTCTGGTCCAGATTATTCATAATTTCCGAATTTCGAAGATTTGTCACTCCAAAATCAATAGAGTCCAATTGAATTCCTTCACTTAAATCCTTAGTGAGTGGGACAGGTACAACTAAATTAATTGCATGATTCACCTGGCTATCTCTCTCAATATACTCCTTTAACATGTTAATGTGGCAAAGTTGTTTTTGTTTACAACCCAGGAGTATTTATGATGTAATTTAAATCATTTACTTTCTTTTCAACCATGAATGGACCATAATACTTGGCCTGAAGGGGATTTTGTGGAATGGGCAAGAGAGCCAGAACTCTATCACCAGGCTGAAACCTCCTTTCCTTTGAACTTTTATCATACCTTAATTTCATTTTTGATTGAGTAGAGTGCAGATTCGCTCTTGCGACCTCACAAGCCTTTGACAAATTATACTTAAAATCAGAAACTTAGTCGAGAAGATTAAGTTCAATATCTTATTAGAAAGAAGTTTCTCTTTCAACAACTTCAATAGTCCATGCACAGTGTGTCCAAAAACTAGTTCAAAGGGACTGAATCCTAAAGATTCTTGAACTGACTCTCTAACAGCAAACAATAGTAAATGAATGCCTTCATCCCAATCTTTACCCGTATCAAAGCAATATGATCGAATCATATTCTTCAAAGTCTGATGAAATCTTTCTAAAGCCCCTTGGCTCTCAGGGTGATAGGCAGAAGATTTTAATTGTTTAATGCCTAATTCATACATAACTTGCTGGAAAATTCCAGACATAAAATTTGACCCTTGATCAATTGGACAGATTTGGGAAGGCCAAATTGAGTAAAAAACTTTATCAAAGCTTTTACTATAGTTTTTGTTTTATTATTCCTCAAAGGAATTGCCTCTGGGAACTTTGTTGATGCACACATAATGGTCAACAAGTACTGATTGCCTGACTTGGTCTTAGGTAAGGGACCAACACAATCTACCATTTTTCTACTGAATGGTCATCAAATGCAGGAACAGTGAAGTGGAAATTTGCCTTTCACTTGCCAGCTCTATTTCTTTTAACTTAATTTGAAATTCCCTTTCATCCTTCTCTCTTAGCAATTGCATCTGTCTCTCTTTCTCTCTCTTCTAATTGCATTTGTTTATCTTTCTCTCTTTCCTGTCTCTCTCTCCTTCTCTTCTAATTGTAACTGCATTTGTTCATCTTTCTCTCTCTCCTGTCTCTCTCTCTCCTCTTTCTCAAATTGCAACTGCAATTGTTTCTCTTCTTTCTGTAAATGCATTTGTTCTTTTTCTTTTTCCAATTGTAACTGCATTTCTTTCTGTAACTGCATTCGTTCTTTTTCTTTTTCCAATTGCAGCTGCATTTGTTTTTCTTCTTTATCTTTCTGAAGTTCCAGCTTCCTTAACTCTAATTCCATCTTGTATTTTAATTTCAATTCCTTTACTTTTATGTCAGAGTCGGATACAGACTTAATGATTGAACCCAAAACACTTTTATCAAAAACACTTTTCTACCAAATACTGCATCAAAATGTTTTTTATTTCTTGCTTCATTAAGGAAGATTTTGCCTCAGAAAGATCATATTTTCTGGCAAGATCAAGCAATTCATCTTTTTCAAATTATCCAACTGCTCCTGAGTAGGACTAGAAAGAAAAGTCTCCAGTTTTGATGACATTGTGAAAAAGCCTGTTGATTTCACTAAAGATTTCAAACAAAATGTGAAATAGTACTTGGGATTTAAAATATTCCGAAAACTAGGGGAATTTAAATTTCAAAAAACAATTCTCTGAAATATTTCAGCCAAAATTCATATATCCCAAGGACGAGAACCCGAATTTTCTTTGTTACATGTAGGCTCGTACAAAAGTAACAAAGAAAAGAGTGAAGCCAACAAGCTTTGTAAATTTTAACAGAATAATTTATTTCCCTAGAAAACAAGGTAAAAATATGAAAAAGGACTTTACGGTTTGTGAATCTAATCCAAAAATTAATCCTAGAATTTAAAAATATAAGTCCTATCACTAAAAAGTTCTAAATGAATCAAAGTTCAAATCCCGATGAAGTTCCAAGAAGGAAGGCGATGACATCTTGTATATCCTGTTTTATGCTGTTGTGTCAGCAGTTCCTTGTTGAACCACCAAGAAAATATTCTGGCTTTAGAATTCAGAATAATTTTCACTAAATGTCTTTGTCCAAGAATTTTTATGATCACCGGTATTTTCCAGGGAATATAAATTACTAAATCCAAAAAATAGAAGAATTTTAAATCAAACTGGCATCAACATTAAAAACACTTTAAGCTCTGAAGGTGTAAATTACGAATGACTATTTCACTATAAAATATCTTTTTAACCCTTAACTAAAATGCAGTTTAGACCCCGTGATGGGTGACGTGATCACTTAGTTCAAACAGCGCAAAAAAAACTACAAGTCAATTATCACGTACTCTAGTATAGCCTTAGCTAAAAATCAATGATTCCCACACTGGAAATGAATTTTAAAAAAAAGGTTGTTTACTCAACTAACACTCAGGCCAAGTATGACCTTGATTATGACCAATGATTTTCACTCTGTTTACTAATTCTGAATCAAGGTCAGGAACTAGGTCAGCTAAAAATATAATGTAGCAACACTACTGCGTTTTAATCAGGCTAAAAAGAACTTAACTGAATTTTCTGAAAAAAAATGTCAATTCCAGTGAATAAAGTTATCATTACAATAACATGTAATGAAATAAAAATAAAATAAAAAAGAATTTAAAACTAACACACAAGTAATTAAATTTCATGTACGTAACATATGTACAATTTTCCAGAGCTCGCAGATATTATCTTTTGGACACATCTGCTCCAAAATATGATTTTCATGTCACGCCTGAAGAACCCAGATGTGTAAACAGTTGCTTACCCCAAAAAACAGATGTTGCAACAAGAACAGTTTAATAAAAATTGTATAGTTCACCAAGCACATTTTCATATGCGGGACTTTCAACTAATTTGCGGGAGTTCTCACAGATCAATGTTCTCCAAGTGTACAAATTTTATGTGATTCATTCAATCACACACCCTAACAGCATCTGTTTAAGTACTTTACATGTCAATTACTGACTTTTGCATGAAGTTTCTCTGCTAGTACTTCCTGTTTGTCATGCAGGGAATAAGCTACATTAATTTCTGATTGGTGGATATTGTTTAACTTGAACAGAACAAGCAATAACCACTAATGAGAGTTCAATGTAAATATTTTACTGTGTGACACACCGGTAGTGTAGCTTTCAAATTGACCAAAGCAGAGATGATACAATTCAACAAAGAAACCTAGCATAAAAGTGGTTATTAAATGATGAGTAAAGTACTTCATTATACATGTGGAATATGTTTGAAATGTATCATATATGCTGAACATGCTCCTGGGTCACGATAATTAGCATGGAAAGGTGAGGGGGGGGGGATTACAAACCATGTCACTTTGTGTTAATCTGTTGACAGCAAGTGAGTATTCTCAATAGTATGTTTCCCATTTACTAATAAAAATGAGGCATGGACTGCAAATGCTGTTTCAGATGAGTTCTAAATTGAAACAATAACAAGGTAAATTAATAACAATTATTCATGGATGCTGAGGACTAAAACAACTTGCATATTGCAAGTATCATTTTGTATTGATTCTCAATTTCTTGTATTGATATGTATATTGTTACAGGTAAAGTATCAATGCATCGATATATTGATTAATTGTTTCACTGTGGTAGGTAGGCAGGCAGGCACATAGATAGATAGATTAGATAGATAGATAGATAGATAGATAGACAGACAGAGGCAAGCATAGAATGTGAGACCAATAAAGAAACTTAAAAAAGTAAAGAAATTAAAAACAACCCTCAAAAATATGAGGTACTACTTACGATACCATATGTTTGATACCAGATAGTAATTAATCTTCCTATATAGGTCAAAATTAAAGTGCTTGACAATCAGGTTACACAACAGAAGGAAATTTACTATAAGACCACTGGTCAGGAAAACATAGCACAGGAGAAAGGGCATCAAGGCAAACCCTTTTATCTGTTGCATGAAGCTCCCTGCCATAGTCTACCTGAAATAAAAATCACACACATGACTGGTTTGGAATCGCAGGTATGACTGGTGATGAATTTGTGACAATGTAACAGAAATATAGTTAGAACTCTCTCAAATCAACAAACTATATTGCAAAATATTATTCCCTGTAAGAAACTACATATTTAAAATGTCACTGTAATTTAAGTTTCAGACAATACAATGCACAAATATGCAATGCTGTTTAATCGTAGACCAATAAGTTGTTTTTTTGTCACTTTTTATTATTATCTGTTAGTAGTCCTCCATGGTTAGTACAGTCTGAAGAAAAATGGGGTGCTCAGTAACTTGCATGATTAACTAAGCTGAGTGAATTTCAAATTTATTGGTTTACAACAAGACTGGGCAATGAATATATGGATGCAAAAATGGACAGAAAAGAAGACGGACAGATGGAATGCATTACAATATCTCTGGCAATGTTCTTTCATCAATCTAAGTTGTGAATCAAAGATTTATGAGCCCCTTGTGCTAATTTTTATGGGCTGGATCAGCATATCAAACAACCCATTATAGGTAAATCAAAGATGTTAGATGAGTGAACAAGAACAAAAGTTATTACATATTACTGCCTTGAAGCCATGTGTATTATATTTTTGACAAGTTTGTGAACAGTGGCAATGTTTCCTTGAAGTCGGATTTTACTGCATATATAGAATGCAAAGCATGATCATTTCAGTTGTTGGAATAGTGTTCAAGTGTAATTCATTTTTTATGCTGATTTAGGAAACAATTATCCTTCAGCAAAGCCCAACAAAAATAAATTTCAGAACTCTTGGTTGACGGAGTTTTACTTTGTGAAACATGCCAGCATAGCGATCAACACTAATGGCACTTGCGTTACCTTCAAACCCCTTTGAACCCTATTGAATTTATATTCAAATTGTAGCTATTGCAATGTTGTGTGACAATAATAAAAAAGGGGAAATTTTGGGCATGTGGAAATTGGAGTCCAGGCTTGTGGCATTTCAGCCAGGGCATGTGAGTTTATTTAAATCACCAGCCCTTGGCCTGTGTCTAAAGCAAAATTTCTTTGAGCACTGCGTATGTGACTTTGTTTACAAATTTGATCGAATTTTCAATTTGAAATGATCCAAATATAGTGCATTCTGATGTGTCATAGATAAGGTGACAATCTGTATAAAAATGACAAGTCTGTGGAATCCTTTATTCATTGGAATTACAAAGTGTGCATTGACTTCTTGGATTAAAACACTACAAAGACAGGACCCAGTGTGGTATGCAACACACATTCTAAATATCTCTGAAATGGGTTATTTTCATTGTTTCTTTTTATTTTGTTTTATTCTGAACTGTATCACTGGAAACAAAAACTGTTTTCCTATCTTATCTTTTGGAAAGTATGTTTAAATAAAATATAAAATGCATGACAGGACTGAATTTACATTCTGGAAAATATAAGAGCAACTGTGATAAATGTTAAAATATGGTTCATGTTAACATTAATTTAAGTACAATAAAAATTCAGTAATTTGCCTCAATGGTTCAACAGTGCAAATATTGGATGCCTACCATATGAGCTGTTCTTGAAAGTGTGACTTATATTAAGCCCTGGTGATGCATTATGAACTATATGCCACAGAGAATTGAGGCAACAAGCTGTTAATCCCTATCATGCATAGCAGGGTCAACATCCTAATCTACACTGTCATGCTAGGTCAAGCTGAACATTCAATCTTTTGAATGGTTCTGTCATTGAAATCATCCTGATAAACCCCATTCAAATTTGTTTGGGCATCTACCATGACAACTTTGAATTAAGAATATGAAGTTAATGTTTTTTTATGATTATCCTATATGAATAAGCATCTAACACATCAAAAAACATCAACTACATATATATGCCCCTTTGATCCAAATCAGAACTGATGATTAATGGACTCAGTAATATAAGCAGTCTTCCATTATGTAACTGAGGTATTATATCTAATATTATTTTTAAAAGAGTCCAATACTAGAGTCTTTAACTTCTCATTCATTTTATTTATTTATTATCCAATTCATTTAATTAATTCAGCTGTTTGGTTTGTCCTAGTTTTGGGTCAGTCTTGGCCTGATGACTCAGTTAAACTTGTAAAACCAGTTTAGATCACATGATAAGGATTACCCATGCAATGAACAAAGAAGACCGTCATAATGATACGGGATTCAGTACTAGTTAAGCAGTTCAGCAAAGGATTTGTTCAAACACAAAGATCCCATGAGCTGCATTTTGCTTATAAAAAGAACCATTCCTGGGCAAGCATCTTGTTAATGTTATGCACTGCCCATGTTTTTTTTTTTCTTTCTATCCTGTCTCTAGTTAATGGTCAAACTTCAAAGTTATATACTAACGTTGTCAGCCCATACTTTTTAATTCCTGTCTCTAATTAATGGTCAGTGTTAATTCTGTCATTGCCAGTTAGTTAAGGTCCATAATGTTAAGTTCAGCAAAGTTAGCATAAATAAAAACTAATGTTTTCTGTGATTATAATATTCTATGTACCTTTAAATGCCCATTATTGATCTCAATTATGCGCTCATGTTGTGTAACGTCTTATTCGCAATTAATCCCTTGTTTTACCAATTATTTTGAAGCATTTACAATTATTAAATATTATACCAATACTTCAATATGAACGTGGGTGAGAATGCACGATGCATATATTCTTTTTAATGAATGGTGTTAACTTAATCTATGATAGTACACACGTAGAACATTCATCCTTGATGCATGATGCATTAAAAATTATTTAAACTCTTTAAAAAAACCAATCTGCTCAGATCAAGGATAATCCTAATTTCATTACTTACGAATCGCACAGTACAAAGTCCACATCAACGATTCTGTTCCTGTCTTCATGCAGTTTTATCAGTTCTTTTATGTACCATCACACCGGTTTGTAGAGTGTCTTCCGCTTCTCGTAGTAGTCTGGTTCCCTCATTTAAACCCACTTCATAGCCTATTACCCTGGCCTGCATGATGATCATCACATGAAGCTAGGCATGCACCGTTGAATGTGAGACACCGTTGGAAAAATGAAGATGGCGAAGATACTAAGAAATGTGTTGGCCCAAAAAATAGAAGAAAAACACAACAACAACAACAACAACAAAATACACAACAAAAAAATTCCCACCAAAACAAACAAAAAAACTCCAGTAATTCAGTTATTTCCAGCTGTATAACCAGTGGGTTGTACTTTGTGTTAGTTACAACTATGTCATTAACGTTAAAGAAGTACTGAACGTTTGTTTACAGGACTCACGGTACTAATTCAGTTCCCATAGTAAACCTATGCAAACACCAATATATTAAAAATTCACTAACTTTAAATTTCTGAGTGCTCATGATCAAACATATTTATCAGTATATATGAAACCTGGATGTCAGCTTCTGTGTAGAGAAAAGGATATGAGCAGCGGCATTTTCTGGACCTACATGTATTTGAAACATGTGTTTTTAATTCCGCACCAAAGAGTCAGGTGCTAATTTTAGTAATGAGTGCTCCAAACTCAAGACTGTTAAAGGACTGAAATTCCATCAATAAAACAATGTCTCTTTTTTTCAGTTACAACTAGAATGAGCTCTCAAAAGATTCTTTTTCCTAAAATAAATGACTTACATTATTAACCAATCCTGACCAACCAAACGCATATATACTCTATTGTATGTCCCCATTTTCAGGCTGGTTCCCATTTTGCCGTACAATTAGTACCGCGTGTTCCACAGTGTCACTAGGCGTTTGGGACGAGTTACCGTTCCTGATTTCGATCACTAAAAATCAAAACGATGCTAACACTGCTTGGAGAATGTTTTTCATATCGACTTGCAAGACATGTACATGTACTTACTTGGTGATAAATAATAATAATAATAATAATAATAATAATAATAATAATGACGATGATGATGATATGAAGAAGAATCCTATTTTTTTAAAATATAATAACACACACATCCAAGCAAATGGAACATTTCTCTTAGAAATTCGTTTTAGACTAAAACTTTGTTTTATAATGTATTTTATTTTCTTTTGCCCTAAGCCAATTTAAGCAAGTCCTTTCTAAGTTTTAATAATACTTGTCAAATCATGTTTAGCTATCAAAGTATGTTTAAATGTATGTAGTTTGAATAAACTGTAACTACAATCAGCAGACCTTTTCAGGACAGCGCTGCTCACCCTGTATAGGGAGGGGCCTAGAAAAGGTGGCCTAAAAAATAGCCTGCCCTTCAAAATCTGGCCAGCTTGCCGCGGCTGGCAAGATCATCCACATCTGCGGTCGAAACAATCCAAGAATGAAACTTCTTATTGGAGCATGGAACATCCGTACTCTCATGTACAAAGAGAACGTAGCAAGACCTTACAGTAGAACAGTCCTAGTTGCTAAGGAGCTTTTACGCTACAATATCGACATTGCAGCCTTGAGTGAAACCAGGTTCGCAGAGGAGTGTTCTCTGACTGAGCTAGCACACCTTCTTCTGGAAACGAAAAACCCAAAACGAAGACAGGATCCACGGAGTCGGCCTGGTTATCAAATCAAGTCTTCTGAAGCAGCTTCCGGACCTGCCTGTTGGTATTAATGAGAGGCTAATGAAATTGCGGCTACCTATCAGCCACAAACGCAACGCAACAATCATCAGCGCCTATGCCCCTACCCTCACGAGCCCAGCGGAAACCATCGAGCAGTCATATGCGGACCTCAGCTATGTACTGTGCTGTGTTACGTATATGTAATTAAATTACTTGTGTGTTAGTTTTAAATTCTCTTTTATTTTATTTTTATTTCATTACATGTTATTGTAATAACTTTATTTACTGGATTTGACATATTCTAGAAAAATTCAGTTCAGTTCTTTTAGCCTGATTAGAACGATTGCTACATTGTATTTTTAGCTGACCTAGTTCTAATCTTGATTCCGATTTCGTAAACACTGAGTGAAAATGATTGGTCATAATCAAGGTCATACTTCGCCTACGTTTTAGTCTGGATAAACAACGTTTTATTTTTAAATTCATTTCCAGTGTGGGAATCAGATTCTTAGATAAGGCTATATTAGCCTACGTGATAATTGACTTGTAGTGAGTGACCACGTGACCCATCACGCGGGTCTGAAATGGCGTTTTTTAGTAGGGGTTTAATTCTCAATCTCAGTGAATTTTGATCAGTTGTAAATAATACCTTGAGGCTGAACGGTATTCCTGTTGTTGCCCTTTGAATTGAGGGGTTTTTTTTGTTTTTTTTTTTTATTTAAAATAATTTATTCACCCTGGAAAATACTCTTCATCATCGAAATTCTTGGACAAAGACATTTACTAAAACTTATTTGGAATTCTGAAGTCGGAATTATATTCTTGGTGACTCAACAAGGAACTGTTGACACATCAGCCCAAGACAGGTTATAGACGACGTCATCGCCTTCCATATTGGAACTTCATCGAGATTCGAGCTTGGATTCAATTAGAACGTTTTAGTGATACGGCTTATATTTTTCAATTCTAGGATTAATTTTTGGATGATACTCACAAACCGTAAGTACTTTTTTCATATTTTTACTTTGTTTTCTAAGGAAATAAATTATTTTTTTAAATTTACAAAGCTTGTTGACTTCACTCTTTTCTTTTGTTACTTTTGTACGAGCCTACACGTAACACTCAGTTCCAGCTGACGACAAGATCATACTACTGCGAGGCTTCAACGTCCGTGTTGGCTGAGACTATGGTCGATGGAAAGTTGTGCTTGGCAAGCACGGTGTCGGCAAGATGAACAACAACGGCCTGCTCTTACTCAGCAAATGCGCAGAATTTGATCTCCTTATCACAAACTCAATGTTCATAATGGCGTATAAACACAAGAACACCTGGATGCACCCCAGATCTCGCCAATGTCACTTAATCGACTATGTAATAGTCCACCAGCGCGATACCCAGGATGTCCTCATCACCAAGGCCATGCGAGGAGCGGAATGTTGGACAGACCACAGACTTGTCAGAACTACCCTAAACCTGCGCATTGCCCCACATCACCCAAAGCGCCCTAAGCTTATGCGCACAGCCTTCAACATTGTCAAACTTTAGCAGCCTTCCACCCAGCTCGATTTCCAGAAGAGCCTAGATGACAAGCTGTCTACCAACTTACCTATACGTGGAAATGCCTCCGAGAAATGGAGCAAGCTCATGGACATGATAAGAGAGGCAGCTATGGCGACTCTGGGCCCCAAGATGCGAACCCATCAAGACTGGTTCGACGAGAACAACGGTGCCATTGAAGATCTGCTTGCCAGAAAGAACAAATCATTCATGGGCTGGCAGAATGACCCAAACTCCATCCCCAGAAAAGACCGCTTCAAATCCTATCAAGCTGAGGCTCAGAGAGAAATCCGCAAGATGCATGACCAGTGGTGGGAAAGGAAAGCTGATGAAGATCAACGCTATGCCGACACTAACAACTCCAAAGAGTTCTACAGCGCTATCAAGTCAATCTTCGGCCCTTCAAAGTCTCACTCTGCCCCTTGCTTGCTGCAGATGGCAGTACACTAATAAAGGACAAGGCTGGCATTAAGGACAGATGGAAAGAACACTTTAGTCAGCTCCTAAACCTGCCCTCATCGGTCAGCCAATCTGCTTTTGACCAAATACTCCAACAGCCAACGCACGGCCAACTGGATGTTCCGCCAACGATAGAGGAGTTGAGGACGGCCATTAAACAAATGAACTGTGGCAGGGCACCTGGAAAGGATGGCATCCCAGCGGAGGGGTACAAGGCTTTCAGTGAACAGACTCTGGAGGCATTCCACGATGTACTAATCAGCATCTGGGCGGAAGAGGAGATGCCAGACGACCTCCGTGACTCATCAATTGTGACGCTCTATAAGAATAAAGGCACACGTGCGGACTGCAGTAACTACAGAGGTATCTCCTTGCTCTCCATAGCTGGCAAAATACTTGCTCGCATCATTCTCAACAGACTCTGTCTCAGTGTGGTTTTCGCCCAGACCGCAGTACCGTTGACATGATCTTTGACATGATCTTCGCAGTGAGACAAGTCCAAGAGAAGTGCATTGAGCAGAACATGAATCTGTATGCCGTCTTCGTGGACCTGACGAAGGCATTCGATACAGTCAACAGAGACGCAGTGTGGGTAGTACTCAAGAAGCTTGGTTGTCCTCAGAAGTTTACCAACCTCATCCGGCTCTTCCATGATGACATAACTGGAGAGATTCTCTCAGACGGTGAACCCTCTGAGAAATTCCCCATATCTAACGGTGTCAACAGGGCTGGGTACTCGCTCCGGTACTCTTCAACCTCTTCTTCACGCAGGTACTGCTCCACGCTATCCGTGACCTTGACCTTGGTATCTACATTAGATATCGCCTGGATGGATCAGTGTTTGATCTCCGTCGCCTAGCTGCAAATATCAAGACGCTAGAAAGACTCATCACTGAAGCACTCTTTGCAGATGACTGTGCCCTCATGGCCCATGAAGAGACTCAGCTACAGTCAATTGTGGACAAGTTCTCTGAAGCCTCCAATCGCAAGAGGTACAAAGACAACCTCAAGACACACATCAAATGGTCAGAACTTCAACCCCACCAGCTCGAGCTCGCTGCCTCAGACAGAAGTCACTGGCGAGCCCTGACCAGAAAAGCCAATTGCACCTTCGAGGCTGACCGCCGCCAGCGTCTTGCTGCAGCTCGTGAGAGACGTCACAGAGCTGCGTCCCAGCCACCCCCAACCACCGGTGTCCCATGCCCCACCTGCAACCGCCTGTGTGCATCGGAGTTTGGTCTCCGGAGCCACATGCGCGTCCATCGTCAATGAGACCACACAACATGTCTTCCTCGGCCCCGGAGAGACTACCAAGAGAACTACAATCAGCAGTAAAACAATCACTATCGTTGCAGATTCAGAATAAGCCCGTTCCCACCCTTTCCGTCGAACTTTAATTTAAAATTAAATTTTCCTTAGTTCCATTAGACTAATAGCAATTTTAGTCGATAGTGAAATCTGCTAGTCTCTGACTAGCGGACAAATATTAGTTTCAAACCTCGAAAAATGTCAACACAAACCCATCTTCAGAATCCTGGATTTAAGTCCGACAAATAACTCAACAATTATAATTTGCAATAGCATTATTCCATTGTTTTGATATTTTAATTTAAAATAACATTATTCGATAGCTTTAGTATTTTAATTAAAATAACATTATTCTATGGTTTGATATTTTAATTAAAATAACAATTTTCTATAGTTTTATGTATTTTAATTTATAAAAGAACATTTATCTATAGTTGATGTATTTAATTTTAAATACCATTATTCTATAGTTTGGGTATTTTATTTTAAAGGAAATAAATGAAATATAGGAATAGCAATCTCTGGAATCGTATAAGGCAACCAAAATGTGAACCAATGAAATAAATGCATGCTAACAAAAGTCAGCAAACAAATTCTTTCTAGTTTTAGGCACAATTGTTACATACCGAGCTCTGTGTTCATTGAATGTAAGCTGCGACAATACGCCTAGACAGAGAAAAGATTATAGAAAGCTGAAAGAGGAATTTAGATACAGACGACATTTTCAATGTAAACATGAAACTTCGTAACTTCGAGTAACATCGATATTGAAACTCAGGACCAAAATCAGCAAATAGGAACTAGTTCAAGTCAGCAATAGGTTAAGTGTGTACAAACTCTCAGACAATTTGATCAAGAGTTTACGCCAAATACATCAGCTTCAGACAAGCTTAGTTACAGGCTGTGATGATAGTTCAGAAAGCTAAAGCTTCAAAAATATTCCTGGCTCACCGGAATGAAATCTGATGGAATCAACACCTATTACTGAAATTGTAATGTGTCAGGTTTTTCTAATGATGTTATGAACTTATTCTGCGTTTACATTATTTTTTTCTTGGGGTTTTCGAAGATTCTTTTCCGTAGATCAGGGATGATACTCCAATGCATGCTTCTGATGACCCGTATCCAGGCGCCCCCCCCCCACCCCAAAAAACCGAGTGAAATTTGTTTTACTGTGTCATCCATCAAGGATGACAAACACATGAAAATGAACATTATATTTAGACAATAGCCGATCCAAAGTAATACCATGGTAACCCAAATGGAGATTCTGATCAAGGTCAGTTTTCAAGTATTTGGAAAAGAAAAGGATATATAAACGTCTTCTAAACAAATATTGATAATCTCTACAAGAAAGGTGAAAACCTAAGGAAATAGGTCACAAAGCGAAATTATGATATAACAGCCGTAACAGCAACTGGGTGATAGTGAAATAATTATTAAGGACTACCACATTGACTACATAGAATCAGTCGTGCGTCAAATAAATCTCCAAAACATGTACAAACATTCAGTGGACTGCATATATAGAACCCCAATTAGTGATCGAGATTGTGTTATATAAGTACGTTTAATGAAGACCCACAACAGAAGAAATATCACTATTAACTATGGCTAATCGTAATGACAAAGAAATTAATTGATAAATTTATCTTTTGAGGCAGCATCTAATGTGAGGGACTACTGACTTCAAGAACGATGAAGCAGAATATTCTATATTATATAAGGTAATCAACAAGATGCAGGCTCAGTCAAGCGCCATTAATATTGAACTTAGCATTTACAAGCGATGAATAGATTGATGAGACCAACTAACATCATTAAACATTAGGAAAGAACGCCCATAGGATGATACTTTCAAGTTTCTTTGTGGATATGGTGTACCTATAATCACAATGCAAATTAAATGATAGGGTAGCTAGTTATTTTCTGCCAAACAAAATAATGGGTGCAATCTGTAGGAGGCGGAGTATGACGATAAAATGTGTTTCAGGAGACGGAAGGGATTTGGTTGGATATATATTGGTTCCTGAATGGGAAAATACGAGCGAGTTTTCTGTGCTATACTGAAAGACGTTAACAGAAATAACTAAGAAAGTACATCTTTGAGAAAATTGAAGATGCAGAGAGGTAATGATATGTATCGCCATTTTCTTTGCCAGCTCTAGATGTCATATATTTTGGCCCTGTCATGTGCATACTTTTTTGTTGGAGGAACCCCAGCAATTTATTCGAACTGTATAATATGCACTATAAATCCAAACATTTTCTCTCGAAGGTAAATCTCGGAAAATTGCAAAACAGCTGGGGTGTGACAGCCAATTTCGTCTGCGAAAAACAAGACTTCGACCTCGCCTTGGCTTATTTGCTCTGACGATTTAGCTTTTCTACCACAACCGCCTTCTTCAGTCGCATTTTTTTTTTTTTTTTTTTTTTTTTTTTTTTTTTTTTTTTTGAGCACGGTTCGTAGTCTAAATCACTCCATTTGCGAATTGTTATCAACATTTCTCGTAAATTACTATTTAAATGATCCGAATGAAATTTTTCAGTACTGCATGTCTGACTTTGTTGTCATAACACCATTGCTGGACATTGCCGATATCACGTTGACTCGTCTGCCTGATTGAAAGTTTCTTTTGTGACTGAATTAACTCATTCACCTCGTCAGTTTTATCAGATGGTTCAAACAGCTTGTTCAGTTCATCTATAGACCAATGGAATATATCAAAAGTTCCGGCGTCGGCTGTATGAGCGTAGTTATTTGTTTACAATAAAAGTAGTTCCCAACAAAAGATATTATTTTTAGACACACATGACGTGCATTATGAAGAAGTGCAGTATGGAGAAAAACGGTACAATTCCGAAAATGTAATGTTTTGGATATAAAGGCGCATATATATATATATATATATATATATATATATATATATATATATATTGGTTGGTTGGTTGGTTGTCTGTTATTTTATATACGGTTTTAGTTCTTACCCATATTCAAATCATTTTCTTCAATTTGTTAATAATTTTTTCCTGTGCATACATTTCTTTTTAATATTCTTGCCTCTTTGACATGCGTACATTAATTTGAAAAAGAAGTCATGGCTAGATATTTCCTAACTTGCTTTAAAAAAGAATGGAAAATGGGAATGAGGTTGTGTGGGTGTCAGCCATTTTAGGCATTACATATTCTCATCAATTCCAGTTGTCTTTTACATTTCTTTACATGTTTTGATGTTTTGAGTACGCTAATTTGCTACAATGGCCAAGATGAGTATGTATATATATACGTAATAAATAATGTGCATTGACTCATTCGTGTGAAAACCTTTCTTTGTGTCTTTCAGGAAGAAATCGAGAATGTTTGCGAGAATCCTTCATACAATCACCTGGAGCAATATTTACATAACATTCTACACTTTGGTGGGAAAAATCACTAACAAGGCTTAGGAAAACACTTTGCCTTTAAAAACGCTTGATAAAGTTAGTTTGTCCTTATTGATTTCTTGTGTCTTTAGCCAAGATTGTTTTCATATTTGTTATATTTGTGATTACAATGGTATAATATTCTTATCGTTTAATGAAATCATGCAGGGAAAATATATTTCCAAAAAAGAGATACACAAAGCTAATGGATGTCATTCAAGCTCAGTTTAATTATTAAGGATGCAATCTAGAGTGATTCAAATTTTCTTACATGTGTCTACTAGATCTTCTTAGAAGGCAGTGTATCATACGTTGCTGTTTAATCTGGCTATCGTTTATCTAGTGTCTGACCATTGAAAATATTTTCTTTGTTACCCAGTATCTGAAAACCCAAATAATGAATAAGATATAACTTGATCGTTATGAAGGTTATATTCACAGACACCTTCGGGTTATGTAAAATATGGCCAACTCAGAAAGAATTGAATAGTCAGTATATCAAGCATTTTGAATACAATATCTGACCTAACATTTTCAAGTACATGTACAATTACATTTCTTGATAGATTAATTATTTTGTTTCATATAATTTTTATGCATTAGAGATATTGATGCCTGGTTTTATCTATTCACATTTTATTGGACATTTGTTTTGCCTTTCCATCAATCCATATTTTACTCTTAATATTATTCGCTATTTCATAGCTTTTACATGTATTATAATTATTTTGTAATGACATACCGTTATAATTTGTCTTCTCTACAGGCAGAATAGCTTTGTATCCATTTTCCGTATTTTAGCAGTAACATTATAAATTATGTTTTAGTACTTGTAACTTACGTTAAAACATGAAGTACAAATGACCTTTGGAACGTCTTGATGTCGTATATATTTACACAGTACAAATTTATTTATATATTAGAGGACACCCAAAAAGCAATACCAATCTAAGATTCAAAATCAACAAAGAACGGTGCATCAGGGAGATTAAAGAGATTAGTAGAATTGAACTTGTTACATGACTTGTACAAAGTTCGTGACATTTGAAGAGACCCAAAGATGAACTTTAAAGGAAAGATAAATCAGAAGCTATAAGATGATAAGGAAATAATACCATGTGAAACAAATTCAAATACTTGAAAGAGAACCATCTATTATTTGATAACAGTTGGTGTCTTTTCCGTATCTTATTCCTTTGTCCAGAAAGCAAAATTGTTGTTAAAGTTAATAATATAACAAAACATGTACAATGTATTTCGCTCGATTCCATTAAAAGCAACATAAGTAAAGGACAATACACTTCGCTGTGAACATATAATCAATTATCAGAGATACTTTAGCTTTTAGCCTGATAAATAATTTCATGTCATCCGAAAGGAAATACATCATTAAACGTAATTAACCTAGTAACGTTAAGTTCTGATTTAACTGTTACTAGCAGGATACTAATGAGAAATCTATTCAAGTGTACTATGGGTCTACTATAGACTATGGATATCAAATAAGTTGTCAAGCTAATCATTCTTTTAGGCGGTCAACAACAGACTACCTTAAAGCACATATGTTTTACTGGTCAAACCATTTGCCAAAGAAATATGTATTTTTACAAGCATATCATTTCTGTGCCCCCATAGGACTTTGAGGAAGAAATCTATCTTAACAGTTAAAAACAGGAACAACACTGTATCAATCTTATTACAGAGAATATGTCTTGATTTTGACTCGGCAATATCTCTTATGACCTAAGGAATGATATATTCATATTTCGTAAAGGACAATAATACAGCAAAGTCTTGATAAACAAATCAATACAGTCAGCAAGAAGAAGCTGCAAATAATGACACATGTTATCATTAAGTCAAATAATTGATATTGAATATCTGCAGCACAACTGACGTAAAATCACTCTTGTCAATAATTATATCGCACGTATCACCAGCTACAACTCGACATTCAGATTCAATAGCAAGAGATTTATTACATGTATATACTGAATCTAAAATAGTTTGTGCTGTTTTATTTCAAGCGAAATCTTTGAACATTTATCTTACCAAGTCAGTAATATGCAAAATTATTCTAATGGTAACTATTTTCCCATTGCTGGAGTCTGCGTCCGTTAACGAGTTTCAAACACTGCTAATGACCATTGCAAGTAATTGTATAGGGGTATTATTAACACATTGCAAATAAGCATATATATTATAAAGGATACAGACTCAGCAAGCCACTAATATAAATATTTCGTAAACCAGATGCATTCATTAGTATAGCATAATCAACTCTGTCTTGGTCCTTTTGGATTCATTTTATTCCCATTACAGGGAGTCCAACATTGGGATGACACTGCTCGTATTCCTATACCGATTCAAGATATACCTAATAGCCCTTCGTTGTACCATCTCCAGCTTGTGTATGGGGGTTACAGATGGTTGAGCCATATTCGAAGCCTGGTCTCACGAAAAAGAAGTATGCTGCGCTCTTTAATTGCTCATTCGAAGATTGCGTCGGAGAAACCCAATGGTACTATTCCCTTTCTTCACTATCTTGTCAATATGGTGTTTCCACGACAGGTCCTTGGATATTTCCACTCCTAGGTGTTTTGTAATGTCCTTTGTATTAAGTATGTGCCCCTTGAGCGTATAGCTGGGGATGATACTTCCTCTTGTATACTCTAAGGATGCTACATTTCCATGGATGGAAAGTCATACCCCATATTTTATCCCACTCTGCCTTAATCAGGTCATCTTGAAGGATCTTGCAGTCGGTCTCAACTTTGAAATGCTAATAATTCGACTGTGCTAGGACCACTTGGCTACAATCAGGTCAGAAATTATACGTCAATATATTTTTGTGCATTTTTTTATATGGCTGATCTTTTCGTTTTCAAAATCGGTACGAGGTATAAACAAATGGAAGGGTATGTGAATATTATAGATTTTTATTGCTTGTACTATTTTCGCATTGTACTGAGATTAGATAGTACAAACATACATGTTGCAATAGCTGCAATAAGACTTTACAAAGAAGTAAAGGCACTGAGTTACAAAACTTGTTATGCAAATTAGCAACGAAATGTTTCTTGGATATTTTAAATCCAAACCTATACCTAACAATTTGGATTAAACATATTGTAACGTGGTCGACGTGGAATTGTTTCCGTTTGGATTGCTTTATGACAAGTATGACTGAACTGATACCGATATGGAAACAAAGACGTCACATCCAGGTCGGTATTATGACTTCTGAATGAAACGTCGAGTGTTTTGTAATATTGCAAATGTGAACGAGAGAGAGAGAGAGAGAGAGAGAGAGAGAGAGAGAGAGAAGATCAAGAATATTGAAGAATATCTGGAGTTAAGTGTGTGAGATTCGTGTGAAATATTAATGTGAGAATGCAAATAAGTGTATGCAATGAAAATTGAGAGAAAGACTTGAGTCATTGAATTATAAATTAGGGTCCAGATAACTCAACAAATAACTAAATAGTTAACTAATAAGTTAATGAATAGTTAATTATAATCAAAATATCATATTACCTACAATACCTTTGTAGTTTATGAAAGACAGGTAGACAGATAGATAAAGCGACAGTAGAAAGGTAATATAAATACACCCATATAGCTTAAAACCTATCGAAAAACGGGTATACTGTGGTCACTCATTCCAATACTTTAGTAAATTCAGATGTATGGTCAAGTCCCCAACTGGCAAGGGTAGAAACTGCAACCTCGGTGTAACTACGATTACATTCGGATTTACTTCCCTTGGTAAGCAGACGATTTTAACCCGAAACGGGAATCCATGGTAATCAGCTTTAATATTGACAAAACACTGGCGCTGGGACAGTCTTCTGGAAATTGGTGGAGAATGTATCTTTTAGGTATTCACTCATGGACGGCCAAGGACACAACTGCAGAAACGCTCAGAACGGGTCATTTTATTCCAATAAAACCAACATACGTAATGCACCATTATACAGTTAGACATTGCAAAACATGTGCACATAGTGCTAAATCCAAGCAATAATTGAGATATGTTTGAACATGAGGAACACACTTTTTATCTGAGGATAATTAATTAATTAACCCAGATAAGGATAATATGTAAAATCCACTCTCCCAACCTACATCCTATTCTAACCCCAAACACGGACACAGTCGCATTCTCATTAAGATGTATAATGGGTGTATGAAACTATTTATTTTTTAATAAATGGAATACACACAGATTCTTACTTTATTTTCCTATCTAGCAAGTCATATTACTTATTTCAGGTTAAAGGATACGATTGCACGCTGTGTGGAAACATTGGTCATGGTCTTTGGAGTTTCAATCGTCTGCGTCAAAAGTGGTCTAGTATACGTGGGGTCTGATTCCAGAAAGAAGGTTGACTTTAATTCATATACTGTACCATTGGGGAAGGTACACTTCTCTACCTTTGTATTCAGCATAATGTGGTAGATATCTGCAAGAGCGGTTGTTTGGCCGTGACCTCTGGGTCATAAAACTGAAGCTGTGGTTCCCTCAGTATATGTACTTGGAGCACCCAGGAAGCAGATTCCTGGATCTTGGGACATGTAGTCATAATTCAGCTGGATACAACTATTGAAGTCTCCCTCCATGGGAATACTTGGTATAGCTGTAACTGACAGACCTGATCAGATCCTCTCACAGGAAACATGTAATGGTGAAATAGCATCCACAGGTGGTAGTAAAATACGGGATGGTGTGGACACTGACAATGACGGACTCAGGACATGTATTTGTCTAATTATTTCATTGCCTGAGGATGTGATGCCCCAAAAATGGCCCTCACCTGCCTCAGCGGTCTTCAATTCCAGTATTAATATATTTGTGGACGTAGTCATAGCAGCAGACAGACTTGACATTGAAATGGTATTTAAGGCCAAACGAAGCATAGACGCTTCATCATCTGTGAGGTGTCAGCAGTCCTTCCATTTTCATCTGCCTTTTCTTGGAGGTTCAAAATGATGCAATTCATCAACGGGCCTCTGCATTTAATAACTGCGGCTCTTTGGCAATAATGTAAACTCACAATAATCACACATTATTATTGGCCCGTACTTGTCACAATGGTGGCGCTCTAACTGATGGTCATACGACCTGTCACACTGACTACACTGTAAGGACATTCTGTAAATTGATTATTAAGTACTTTGTGATCAAAATGTTCGCTTCAACCAATTTTGGTTGGATTATACTATAATTACGTTAGACATTTAGGTACTATTGTCTTGTTCGTCAGTTTCCCCCAAATGTGTCTTTATCCTAGGAAGTATGTAGGAAGCAGGAGAATAAATGAATGAAATCATTTCACAAGTAATTGGTCTCCTAATTGTCCTTTACGTTATATGTGCATAGACAGCGTGCCACAAAACAGTCCAAAAATCTAGTGCAAGATTAATACGTTGGACAATCTTTGGGTTGCTTTTGGCCCACGCTGAATTTTGTAAACTAAACCTGAAAGTATACCAACAATTTGGCATGGCCCAACTCACTTAAGTTGCAGCTGGGGTGAGATACCACTCTTCTATTTATTATGGAATAACCAGACATCACTTCCAACTTAATATTTGCTAATGGTCATTTTGTGAGTATAATGTTTCTTTTGCTTTTCGCTGGCCTCCAATAAATGTTTTCGAGCTTCCTCGTGAATTAACCACACTTCTTCTTGAAGAGATTCTACGTAAGTATCAAAGCTCGCTGCAGATCGGTTACCATCAGGATGCAATAGGTCCATTGGTAATTCGACATCTCTTCCCAGCATCATTTGATTAGGTGAAACCCTTTACTTTCAAACCAGTATCGGCAAGGGTAATTTAATGTCCCAATCCTTCAGATTGGGTAAGCCATGTTTGCTTAGCATATCTCCCATCGTTCGGTTGAACCTTTCTACTAGTCCATTAGCTTGTGAGTGAAAAGATGTTGACCTCGTTTTGTCAATGCCCAAAATCCTGCATAGGTCCTTAAACAGAAGTGACTCAAACTGTCTCCCTTGGTCTGTAAGTATTTGCCTGGGCACCCCTAAGAGACTGATAAAATAGTCCAGAAGTCAGCTAATGAAATCGCTTATCGGTTCTTAATTGGAAGGGTCTCTATCCATTTTGTAAAATTGTCTGTAATGGTTAAAAAAAAATTTACCATTCTCTGTCGCAGTTAGCACACCCAATATATCAAAAGCCATTGCCTCCATTTGCAACCCTACATCGTATTGTTTTAAAGCTGCTTTACCCTTTCTGGGGGCGCATTCTAAGTTTGACACGCTTTACTGCTTTTATGCGTTTGAACACGGACTCTCTTAACCCTACCAAGTAAACCCTTTTGTGTATTCTTTCCAAGGGTCACTCCCACGTGTCCAGCTCCAACTTCGTCATGCACCATTTGTAAAATTTCATATTGGAGACTCTCTGGTACTATTAATTGTAATGAATTATGTATTCTTTAAAATATAGTCGTTCCCATCTCCTATATAAAATATTATCAATAATTATTTTTGATGCGGTCCCACTGAGACCACAGTGCCTTTATCTTCCTGTCGTGTATGGAACGTTTAACATAATCTGGCCTCTTTCCTAGCACTTTCCATTTATGAAGTAATGACAGAACTGGGTCCTGACTCCTTGGTACAAACGAACTACTACTAGCTTCCAGCTGAATTGGTTTAAGCGGGCATGCTGCTAATCGAAAGTCCATACTACCTTGCACACAAGATAGGTTCAACCTTGCCCAGAGCATCAATTCATTTGGGTTCTTTCTCTTTATGGTTAACGGTGTGGAGATTATCCCCTTTCGTTCGGCTACGAGTCATCACTCTGAACAGATTAGTGAAGGAACCAAGATTCCTCCATTTATATCATCTACTTGGGACCTGTTGTCCCTACGTTCTGTGTGAGCTAGTTGCTTCTCGGATCTAGTATGCCCTCGTTCTCTTTCCTGTGTGGAGACCACTTGTTAAAGCCAGCATCCTGCTGTTCCTGAAATCTCGATTGAAAAAAATCGGACAGGTATTTTCATGGCAGCTCTTACCCTGCATGTACCTCTATAAGGCTGTGTCGGTCTTGCATATTTGTCCTGTCCTGTCGAGATAAAGAGAAAGAGAGAGAGAAAAAATAATCTAAGTAGTGTTAGACCTACCAGTTATTAATATGTGAATGCAATTTAGTACATGCAATAAAAGGGGAGAGAAAGAAATGAATCAATGAATTATAAATTAGGGTCCAGATAACTCAAGAAATAATTTCCTTATTGGTTAACAACTAATAAGTCAATGAGTAATTAATTATAGTGAAAATATCATATTACCTACAGTAACTATATAGTTTATGAAAGACAGGTGGATCGACGGTCATGTAGACAGACAGTTGAAAATGTGTGTGTGTGTGTGATTTGAATTTTTAACGTAGCTTTAAAAGAATTTCAGTCATATCGCTACAATGTCTGCAGTGTGGCAGTTTATAGTGATATCTAGCACTGGGGCATCATGCCGCAGACATGGGTATAATGTGGTCACACAATCCGATAGTTTAGTAAATTTAGATATTTGGTTAAGTCCCCAACTGGAAAGGGTAGAAATTGTAACTTCGATGTTACTACGATTACATTCGGGTTTACTTCCCCGGTAAGCAGACGATCTTAAATTAAATAGGAATCAATGGTAATCAACTTTAATATCGATAAAACTTCTGGCCCTGGGACCATCATCTGACATATGGTGGAGACAATAGTTTGTAGGTGTTCACTGATGGACGGCCAAGGACACAACTACTGGAACGCTCCAATATGTACATGATGAACCAAATGCGTTTAGATCTCGCGCTGGAAACATAGCGTATACAGAAAGAACTCAACATATTCGAATGCTAACCCAATTGGCTACTAACCGAAATGGAGGCAAATGTAAGCAGCCTTGGCTTACCGAAAGAGCAAAGGAAATAATTCTTCTGTTGCATGTAATATACTTAATTTAATGAACATATAATTCAATAAGAAACAGTACCAATATGATACATGCAGTATACATGGTTGTACAGGACGAATATAATGCGAGTTACACGACCTGGTGAATGGCTTGGTACAAACCACGCTATAGTTTATATACATGTATAACAGCATTCCACAATATAAATTTCAGAATTCTCCATCCACTTTGCTGAGTATACCACATTTTGTTTGATACACGATATGTAATTCTAATATAAAATCATATAGACACATAATATTTCTCACTCATTTATTTTGATTCTTATACCAAAGTAGAGGTAAACAATAAACGTCTATTATATATAATCGAGAAAAAGAATCCAATCTGTGTATCATAAACGAATGCCAGACATATTATCTAGAAGAGACTAATATTTAAATTTTGTCAACTCTCTTGTTCTCTTTACAACAAACACAAACAGTAATGTAAAATGCTTATGCAGCAAGCCATGCAATTTGGAAATGACAGAAACTTCGAACCAGAATTCATGGCCAACACAAATTTTCAGTTAGACGTAAGTAGTCTTTTTGTTGCATGGTCCTCACGTGACCTGAAGATATCGTGTTTGCCATGTCAAGCAAACAATTCATCTCTTCAGGCATAGACAAAGCAAGGTTTCCCATTTGATTGTTATTCATCTCATAATTACTTGTGATTATATGCTCTATATTGGTACATTTATATTTACTTGTGATTATATGCTCTATATTGGTACATTTATTTTACTTGTGATGATAGGATCTATGTTTGTACATTTATATTACTTGTGATCGAAGGATCTATACTTGTACATTTGTATTATGTGTGATATTACTAGTGGATGAAGGCTCCATACTTATAAAATTATACGTTTAAAGCTTCTTTGATCATACATGTTTATTCAGTTACGAACACCTTTCTTTCCCCACACATCTTAAACGAAGAAAGTTTTGATCTTAACCCACATATTCTCTTATTAGAATACAATTCAGCTTATTCTTAAAGGGTCCAGGAACCGTTCAAATCATGTCTAGTAAACTAAATATATTAAACTTTGGATGGTTCACTAGTGTCATCAATTTCAAGGATCATTCCTGTGATTTATAAGTGTTTTGTTTTAACACAGATACACATTAGCATTCTCATTCTATCACCATATTTACTTTCCTTCCTTAAACGTCATACATCAACAACTTAGATATCAATAATGTTGTAAATCAACTGTATATTCGTTTGGTTAATTTGGTTTTCTTGATTTTCAAACAACCCATTTTTAAGTCGTTGTCAGCAACTGTTGTCCTAGCAAAGAATGTGTTTATATTAAATTTTCATCTCTATATATTTTACTGCTCTTATTTCAGTTAGTCTTTGAATATATCCGCAAACATATATCAAATGCAAGTAACTCATATTCATTAATGAATAACTTTATCAGTAGCCGTTTAATAACTAGATATTTAATCAGGTTCTTCTATCGAATTTCTAGTTGTCTCAATAATTTATTTTTTGTCTCTCACGAAACTTTTAAGTATGAAATCCTTGCTGAATTATATATATTTCTCGTCGCTGTTCACTATGATTTTACCCCATCATCAAGACCATTTGTTACCAGTGTCTTAATGAACATGTAGATGTCACGACTTGACATCTTATGAATGCATAATCCTACGTATTATTCGACAAATTAAAATTAAAAATGAATCCGTTTTCTGTTAGATGTTTATATTTTATCTTTCGACCACTAACTGATAAATCAACAAAATCACTGTTTTAACACAAATTTTAAAACATAACTGAAACATCGATCATACTTATTTTGCACATTTATACAAATAATTTCTATTTTTATGAGATTCATCTGCCAGCCTGATGTCTACCCATACTGTATATCAAATATTCAGTCCAGTTAAACGTCCATATTATACGCTTGCCTATTTCGTGTCTATCTTTGCCTTGTAAAAGGACGAACAAACATTCAATTACATGATTCATATTACATCTATTTAATATATTAAGAGACTTCATTCTGAGTAAAAATTTCTATACTTAACCTGTCCTCCCTGATGGTAAGTTCTGTTGAAAAGTCTGAAACTTTATTGTACTTTTACTGAACCACATTGTCTAAATGTTCGGCTGATAATCCACTTTAAATATTGTTCAATACCGTTATATATGTAATGCAAATCTTGGTTGTTGCCATCGTAAATTGTATACTCAATTTCCTTTTATTAACTCCCAAACTCTATTCGTTTTGTTTTGTTTCGATTTTTTGTTATATATACGTATAAAACACAATTTTTAGAATGTAAAGAAGTGTCAAAATTGCTGTAATTAGATTTTTCTAACTTGCTTTGGTTTGAATTCGTTAACAATATAAGTTTTCCTTTCGAATGTTTAATTGAAGAAAATATGAATATAAAAATCCTCGGTCAAGTCTTCAACTGAATGGTAATAATTTAATTGACTTTTGCAGTTCACAGTCGCCGCACAGTCAATACAATCCGAATAATATTCACTCCACGTTTCTTTCATGTTTATTTGCCAACTTTTATTGTGTCATTGTATTTGCGTTTACTTGAAAATTACATAATAGTTGTACTAAATTTATATTTGTTTCATTATATCTTTATTCATTCTATGTAAAATGAACTGAATAATTCTAGTAGAATACAGATTGTGTGTTGACCTCTAAATCTCATTTTTAGAACTGCAAATAAACGTTGATAAAGTTTCTGTGCTATTGAACTATACTTAATGCCTGATTATTGTACTTCGAAGTGATGCAAATCGACGCAGCTTTCATACGTTCCAAATCAATACAATTATCCTTAAGATGATACCATGGTCAGCTACTAAATTTTGAAACAACATTAAAACAAAACTCACATGATTAGTATTTATTTCTAGGCCACCACCATCGCTGCAGTTGTTACTATAAAATATCATGCATAATCATAATTAGATAAAGGAGTGTCTAAGGCCAATATTCGAGCAAACACAGTTTTAAAACGCGATTTAAATATTTAGTGAAACAGAATTAACGTGCACAAATATGATAATTAAATAATTTAATCCAGATTAACAAATATAGCATGAAAAACGTTAATCCTTGTCATGCAACTCATTTTGATCATCAAATTTATAAGGACATTAAGCACATATTTAACCAGATAATTGAAAGATTATTTTACTTACAAACCGCTAAACATTTTACCTACTTTGTAATATCTGACAGCGAATCATCTATGGAGATATAGAGGATCTCAAATGGGTAATGATTTAATACCGAATTTATGAAACGAGTTGAATAATGTCCAGCTTTTGTGAACCTTGGCGAGCAAAAGCGGACATTATTCAACGAGTTTCATAAGTTTAATATTAAATCATTACCCATTTGAGATTCTTTTTATCACATAGTTTTTATTTCAGTGGAAATTATTTAGATAAAAAGAAGAACGAATAATTTTGTTGATTCTGACAGACGGTGCACCTTTCATTTGTTGTGCATAAAATATAGTCCCAAACAAAGTTGAACTAGTAAAAGTAGATTGTAGTTTTTTTACAAACTATAAATCAAAGGAAAAGATTCCATCCGAATAAACAGAACATTTTATAACTACAAAATCATTTTTCAAAACAGAATGATCAATGCGATGTGATGCCACATTGTTTGATACGGTACACAGTAGACCTAGAGTACATGTTTACCCTATAATGTCACTTTCAGAACTAAACATTACATTGTTGCGATTTTCATGTGATATAGGATTACTGGATGCAAAAATTCCCACTTTTACTGCAATGCATTTGTGGCCAGATATTTGCAGTATTTGATTTGGAACAATAAACTGTACAGAAGACGTAAACAAGTTTCTTTTTGAGTTGGATTTGCATCCCATATATTGCGTAAAGATGCTGTGGTTGGATAAAGGTCTGTCAGTTAGGAGACCCATTTATGTCCAGTTTATTCTGTGAACAGAGGTGAGTTTATTTAATTCTGTAGGTTAACATTTAAACCATACTTGTATATACGGTGGATTCTATATTTATGTTACAGATATACTGCCCCCCTCCCCCCACCCGCTATCAAATAAGCAATATCCTTAGTTTTACTTCTTATTGTTGTTCTTGTCTTGTAGTTTAATGCCATTTTTCGTATGATGATATTGCTGTACATAACATAACAAACCCTTGTTGGGGTAACATATCCATATTCAGACAGCTGAGATAATTTTTCCTCAATTTCCTTTTGCGAGTCGAGTTTTAAAAAAATGGCCGCCAAAAATGTTCATTCAAAGCAAAACATTTCAGAAGACGGGGTTAAAAACGTTTTCCCACGATCCAAGCCAATCTGTAAGGAGGATACTGCACAATAATTTCATGGGCTTATTTGGACCAATCAGAATCACATAAAGTGATATTTTAACGTGTGGTAATATCAAAAATATGAAACTGCACATACTATAGGAAAACTATACCTACCATGTGATAAATTCCGGATACGTAATAACTTACGTGTGCGTGTGTGGCAACAGCCTGATGAGGAATACATGACTGGCATTTAAAAGATCAATACGTACCACAATTATAAACATCCGCATATAGATTTAGTGTCTACTTTCAAATGCAACAGCTAGTATCTGATTCTAAAATATCTTAGCACGAGGAACAAATTGTTGATTCTAATAATACTAATATTGTAAAAATAAAAAGTAAGATAAATTTAGCAAATTAACCTTAATAACAAGTTGGTGATTTTTGAAGCAACAACGTCTGATTTTTTTCCATTCATATTTCTTGCTAAAATGCACACCACCTCGATGAATTCCATAAACAGGATGTTTCACAGAATTTCAAGTGATAACTATTACACATTATTAATAATGAAACAGATAAGAGTTATTGAGGTGGTGACCGCCATATTAATGTAACTGTCGTCTGTTTTCACATTAACTAGCTACTTCTGTATTTGACGTGACTACAAAATCTATGCTAAAAATAAAACATAGCTTTTATAACTAACACGGCGAGATGAAATCATGTCTTTATTGATATTAATAGCCTATTATTGTTACTAATATGATCATGTTCGTTTTATGTTCTTGAACCGTTCTTATCAGCTATATGCATATTTGCACATTCTGAATAGACTGTGCCATCTAAATATTTCCTGTGAATAAATCGGGAGGAACAGTCATTGATTTATATACTAATTCTATTGAAAATAATTGCATTAACATTAGTTCATTCACGTCGAAACCAGTTGTAAAATCTGTGAACATTACAGACAGTGCAGCTTTACAGTTTCTATAAAAATTGTTTTCTGGTAAGCCTAGTATATTGTAAAGTTTTCTTTCAGATCACGTTCTTTCTCAACGTATTTCCAATCTTATTTCTTGATAAATTATTTATCACCTGATTTCGTTGTTTCTGTATCTTTATCTCTACAGGTTGTCAATTAGGCCTCATTTTTTCCACTTTTGTTGTAGTCCTTATTTTTATTCCTTAATTTTTTACTGTATTCACTATCACAGTAAAAACTGTTTATTCAGAGGTGCAGCGAGGGTGTGGCAAGACACCGCACGTGCCGTGGGCGCCACTTGAAGGGGGGCGCAAAATCGGTGAGCAGAACATAGTTTTTTTAATACTTTCAAAGCTTTGATAGGGCGCAATTTTAGTTCTTGCCGTGGGCACCGTATATCCTCGCTACGCCTCTGTGTTTATTACATTCTTGGATACGATGCTTTCTCGGTTAGAACGTTTGAGTTTAATTTCCCCAGGCAAATTCCAAATTATTATCTATACAATAGGCATTGTGATCCGCCTAAGAAAATTAACTCAGTCATTACGCTTTATCACCTGACTGCCAAAAATAAACAAGGGCGGTCGTTTAAATAAAAATGCTGGAACAACAATGGCGTTAGGTAAAAAAAAGTTTGATAATCACAGGTCATATATAATTTGTAAATAACATAGGCCTAAAAAAGAACCAAGCCAAAACAGAGCGATTAATACATTTCATTCATAATCGATACATAAGAATCACGAGTTGCTCGTTCAATGTAATTAAAGGACAAAAACAAATGCTCGTCTTTTACGTTTTTGACTAAATAACCTAGAAATATTATTCAGCTAACATTCTTCTATTCCCGTGTACTAACTAACATATTACAGCTTGAAGTAAATCTCTCATGTGTTCATTTTGTATTCTGACTGTTGTAAAAACTGGCTAAATGTTCTCCAGTCAGGAAAAAAAAAATGGCTCTTTATACACAACACTACAAATATTATTATTAATATAGGTAGAACGTTAATGACCATTTATTGTGAAAGAGAGGTATTCTCCACAATAAAAATGATACATCCTAAATGGCTTGATATTTCCACTGATTGTGTTGCAAACTGTTACGTTAATGTAGGCTTAAGTAAGCAAACAGATGTCATTACCAGGGAAAGTGATGCTGCCAATGATGATGTTCCCTGGTTATCGTTGTGATTCAATGTTGCTGTCACGGTGGTTGGTAAATTTGAAAGTACAGTCGTAAATTTGGCCAGAATATTGTGGTCCATCGGTATCGGATAATGCCTTAAAAATGACATTGATTCATTTTGGAGTCATTTGTATTTAAATAAATCCAGATAACAAGATAAAACAAAGCTATTCAGAATCCCCATAAAGATTAACCATTGTCAGAAGTGGTTCATCGAATGCGGACACGTGTTTACAACTTTCATAGAGCGCATCGGCGCTGACCAACAACACTCTCCAGGGGTGCGCCTACTGAGTTGATCAGATTCAGCCCGGAACCGATTAGCTTCTCCATCTCTCCTCTCTCTTCCGTCAAATCCGATGTGTGGCTTCCTGTTTCCCAGTCTTGGTGACTAACATCCTGCAGCTAGCTCCTTTAGTCCCTGTGACTCCCATGGCACTCCAAAAGGCCTGTGATGCAAATCCACGGCATCCTATTTCCACCGGTAGATTCCAGGTGTTCCATTAGTTCTGCTTGCACTCATGAATGTGTGGCTGTTATTTGGCCAATTTCCTCTCATGGGCCTCCTCCATTCAACAATGTTTGACTATTTGGTCTGTTTATGGAGTATATAATAAATATCATTATTACTCACTATGAAAAATTAAGTTTCAGTGACTTCTCATGGAGGAGATTCCCGAAAGAGTATATGTACATTTATAACGACAGTAAAGTGCAGTAAGATAGATTCAGATTGTACATAACATTGGCTATTTCTCTTAATAATTGTGAATACTCATTCAGTAACCTTTCTATTACGTCCTACAAAGCAAGTATATTAGTCATTTTGTTATGTTATAGAAATAACGCAGCTGAAGCAATAAAATATTTAAATGTTTCATTGAACATTTTGCACGTAGTTCATTTAACGAATGAAACCTGAACATCGCGTAACAATGCACCTTACTTTACTGCCAGCACGCTTTGGGGTGATTCTCATTCAACACTGAACAAAACTATGTTTGTTAAAGATCCTACACTGTCAGACATTATAATAAACATAAGGAAAATTGAAATTAGTAACATCGATGTAATAGATCAACGAAATTGGAAGATACTCAAAAATGAGCCCGAAACATTTAGTCTAAGTATATTGTTGAGATTGTTTCAATGTTCCTGTCACTGTTGTTAGTAAATCTGACTGCAGTCTGCGTCATGATTTGTTGCAACGGTTTTGCATCCATTGGTTTAGGATAAGACATAACATAGCATAACAATGGCTATCTGTCCTTAACGTAATTCTCACAACTAACACAAACTGAGATTTCAAATTCATGTTTCAGGCTCCCCATGAAAATCTGCAAAGGTGAATATCACGCAGTATTATAAAAGTCACAATGTCATTCATGACCTCGTGCGGTGCAGCAATGTATCCTATATTTATGGTCTGTATATGGAAACCTTGGCAGATCCAGTCATCTATGAGATTTACATGGTTTACGTGATGCTGAACCAAAATGATTAAGACAATGTGCGATATCCAGGTTCACTAGTTCTCGAGTTGTAGGCTCATATTCCATTTGCAAATTTAGTGTATGAAGGAAGTCAAAAGTAAAGCAAATCCGTATAAAACATTTTCGGTTAATGACTTAAGCGATATTGGGCTGCACTTCATAATGAATGAAGGCTGGAACAACCTTTGCACAAATTTCAAAGATTGTAGCCCACCAGAATTGTAAAGATTCTTTGCATTCAAATTGCCTCTTCAGAATGAACGGACTATAATTGTTATGGACGAGATAATAACTTGACATATATCACAGTCTGACTGCTTTCATGCCCCTCGGATACTTTCACACAGATAAACAGACCCCACAGGTTGGGGTCACATTTTGATGCGTACGGCAAGTTGAATCTAGACATATTAAAGGACATTTGCAAAGATCTTAGTTTCCTCAGAATTATAAACTATGTAATCATACTTCTTTTTATTTGGAAGTGTATAGAACTCTAAGTCTATGTGTTTCGTTAAATTTACATCAGGTACACTACCCCGTGTTCCTTAATTTTAACCTTACCGCTAAGAAAGTCAAATTTCTTTCGTTTGTATAATATCTGTAAAAACAGATGTCCATAAAAAAATCGCCAGTTTGTTTTTGATATCGTATTAGTAATTGCTTGACACACAAAATCCGTTAGGAACAAGTACGTTGCATTGAAAATATAAATGATGCATACCATGCAAGTTTATGATCCGACATTTCAATTTTCCGGTGGTTGTGTGTCGTCGATTTCTCTTTCTTACTAGGATATTTGTTTTTCAACTATCACAAGATAATAGTTCTTGCAACTGGAATGATGCAGAAAGGTCTTTTTTTGCAAATCACAACAAGACAATTTTTTCAAGCTGTTTGGTGGCCTGACCATTGTCTCACAAATATCCCTAATTAGGCTAATGGAAAAGTTACACAAATTAGTCACCTCTCTGGTGTTGCAGGCAGAGATGGTTTTTAGAGTTTTGTTATACTATTGATGAGGATTTTGTATTGGCTCAACGCCTTTCGGCGATATCGGCTAATATATGCCATGAATCAATATTTGTACATTATTCTTGGCCATATTTTAATTTTTTCAGGATTTTTTTTCTGCCTTCTGCCTCTAAGGCTTTAACCTTAGTAACAGAGAAGAAGCAAAACCAACATGTGTATTAAAATTAACAATAACTTATTTTTATAAGTCGCAAGTGAAAATGTAAGAGGAACTTACAGTATTAGGGTAATAAATCCCAAAATTACCCTAAATATTCTATCACAGTCCAAAAGTATCGAATATTTTGAACAAATTCCGATAGTCTTGAATATACCGATAAGCCAATAGCCTTGAATGAGTTGATGTACCAACAGTCGTGATGTACCACAATGATATAATCCAGAATATCTTTGAATGAGTCCTCAACAATCCCAAAGCAGTGTTTTAGTCCAAACTGTTAATGAGCACTTTGCAATTCCAATGAATAATCTAAACAAATTACCACTGAACACAACTAAAAGTGATTCCACAGGCTAATATTAAAATGCGAATAAATAATTTTGTTACCGCAACCTGATATAAAAACATCAGACAATAAACAGGCCAGGATGTGGGCAACAATTTCGCTTCCAAATATTTTATGTTTGGAAATAAAGATAGACCTTAAACAAAAATATCAGTAAACAACTTCTTTACAAATCACAAACATGACAAAATCAGGTACATACAAAAACTATATCCTCAATCATGAAATAAGGTCAAACACACACTATAAATTAAATATACATTACACTTCTGCTAACGACCGCGTCTGTTTCATAATTTTACCATTAATAACGATCATATTTAACTGCAATATACAGTCAGTTCAGATTTAGCGTAGCATTGACTGCTCTTTTAATGTACAACCAACTACAACCGATTTGTGTGGTGTCTACTCAGTATGATCAGAAATATGTTTCAAACTTTATCAACACTTAAATGTTCAGGTGAACATAGGTCAGATGATTACTTAACATTAACCTTTTTTCATATCGTAAGTAAAGTAATCAACACAGCCAAACTAGAATAAAATGTGAAATATCTTCTGGCTGTATGAAACTTATTCAAGATAGTTTACGAAACGGAAACCTGCAATCACTCTACATTTATAACAGATTTTATTGAACTGCACAGTGCAATGTTTATCTGGTGCTGATTTTCGATTAGATTTCGGAATATTCATAGTGTCACCAATCGTAACAATTTGGGCTTTTCTGTAAAGTTTGACTCATAATTGATGTCTAGGTGGCGCTCTCCTTTCGATCAAAATGCCGCTGCTTTTGCAGACGTTTTGCTTCAAGAAACTTGCAAATACGTTTCCAGTGATTGTGTCTGTGACTTTTTAGGCGATGGAAAAAGAAAACAATAAAACAGCAACGACATTCAGCTGTTAATGAAGCCTAGCCGGTTTGTCGGCGATAATGTATCTTCTTTTCGTTAAACTTAAATGAAAATAAAGATCACGGAGAAGAACAAATTTAAGTGAGGAAGACCTTTGGGTCAAACATTCTGCATTAATTGGCGTTAACAATTTCGTTTGGAGAGAATTAAAGGTATTTTTGTACAGGCCGGAAGTTCTGAGACGGTTCTGATCGTTGGAAGTGGTGGTTAGTCTGGTGAATAGAGGTGTAAGGGTACTTACGTTCCTTACACAATTAGATTCCACACGTTGGAGTTAAATCGTGTCTGTCAACATCCAGACACGAACAATCATAAAAATATTCCTCTCCTTGTTCTTTTAAGAGGACTTAGTTACCAAGGTCTTGATGTGTTTTTCTACTCCTTATATCAATGATCTCTTAAAAATGGCGAGTGTGGTGTTTATTTACTAAAATATAGAATTAGTGATTGTATGAATGGACGAGTAAATTATTTATTTTAACTCATTTACTGTCAGTGTCAGTGAACAATTGAAGACGACTGGGAAAAGTGTGCGTGCGAGTAAGTTGATAAGGCAGCAACGACTGATTGAGGCATTGAACAAACGGAAAGAAGGAAAGAATGAATGAAGCAGTTAAATGTCTAATTATGCCAGCTCTAGATACGTTATACGTCATTTGATACGTAGAGTATAGTCTGTTGCAATGGCAAATCTATATGGAAAAGATCCGTAAAATAAATAAAGAAACAATAAAGAAAGGAAGACTGAAGAAAAGAAAAAGGGGAGACATTGAAGTTTCGCAGAGAAGAGAGAGCTTAAATAAATGAAAACATGTACATACTACTCCATATCATTATAATTATCTAAACCTTATTCCTGATTCCACTCACATGTTTGATTTATTTTCCAATGATGAACAGTCTGTAACAAGTCATTATAATTTGGCTTAACTTGCAAGAACTTCGAACTTTCATCTTTTAATTAGAATTCTCTCTCTCTCTCTCTCTCTCTCTCTCTCTCTCTCTCTCTCTCTCTCTGTGCTTATATGCAACAAAAATCGATGTA
>JAECUM010008844.1:0-57160 GCA_016617855.1 Megalonaias nervosa | reverse complement strand
AGAGAGAGAGAGAGTTTATGGTCGGTTGTACTGTTGCTAAAGCAGAATAATGACTTAGATCAACTGTAAATATATTAAAATATTTTAATTACCTCTTGGGAGAGAGAGACCATCTCACTTTGCTGAGAAGAAGTCGATGATGAGACGTTGCCATCCTTCAAGAAAATACAATCCGGGACCACTTCCCAAACAAAATGGCCCTTTTCAGGACCAAACACATTTCTAGAAAAGATAGATACTAACCATTTTGCCAAACAAACTTGTGTTTTATGTTTTGTGCATGTTTGTGTATGCCTCTGTCACCATTTACCACCCCACCTCCTTAAAAACCAGGCTAAATATGTGTTTTTGGATATAGTGTCTGTGTGGTTATAGAGTGCATCTATCATTACTCCCCTACCTTTAGGTGAACCTATGATCTTTTGTCCCAGCGATACTTTTGTAACTATAAACACATTTGTCCCCGTAGACACTTTTGTCCCGATAACACTAATCCTATTTTAAACATATCGACAATTTTAACCTAGGATTTCCCTTTTGTCCACATACCGTCATACCAGTTTAACCTATGGGTTAATGTTAATTCCCGTACGTCCCCCATTAAGACCATATAACTACTAGAATATTTTGCAAAATTGATGATCAGATGATCTTACTATTGTTGTTTGCAATGAAATTAATTATGGGCGTATTGAACAAACAAAGGTATTAAACATTGTGATAATCTGATATTTAATTATGGTGACATCAAACAAATCATTGTGAGTAATTTGCACAAAACTAATTGATGCATTATGAATTCATGAAGAAACAAATAAAATACTGTTCTTTAAATAAAGATTAGTACAATATATTTCATCTTTCAACTGACATAATATCACAATTTTTGATGCGTTGTCATTTCTTTATCATCATTATTACGAGTTAGCAGAATAAAGACGAAGGATATTGCGATATGATATTTTATTGTTTAGACATTACTGCAGTTTAATTTTTTTAGTATAGAAGTTTTATTTAGTACTATTAGTAGATAATACAATATCCAGTATAAATATAATAAATCTAATAAAAGCCTTAATATTGCACGTACATATTACAATCTGAAGTCGTACCTGGACCGACATCAAAACGTTGACAGTGGTTCGCAAATTTCACAATATGACTTCATTACATTGTACCCGATTTATTCATTTTAATTATATCAGATGGAATTGTTCAGACAGTCCATTGTCGACATGCATTTTCATGCATGGGTCGGTGCAGCTCCAGCCGTTGGTTATATATATTTTGTTCTGTGATTCTTTCTGACAAGACTTTGTTGTTAGAGGGTGCAGTTGGTCGAACGAGGATCCTTGATACGCCTTTGGAAAATTGATAGAGTAATTGAACCTGTTACATTTCAAAATAATGATGTCCTACCAGGACGAGAATGTCGGTCTTAGTGAAAACCAGTCGTGAAAATATAACAACGTAATAAAAATAAAACAAAATTAAGTGGAATTTTCCGAGTGTGGTTGGCCGAAACACAACTTAATCAGCTTAATGCGGCTAAACGAAAAAATACCTCGCTGACATAAAAATTATCCAAAACAGTTGCGATGCAATTGGAAAAAAATATTTCCATTTCTTGCAGTGATTTCAGCGTTGTTAGCAACTTCGGTTCCAGCGGTTGCAAAATCGGCGGGGTTAGGGGCTGTCTGAATAGCGTCAGGAATGACTTTGAAAAAGGCTGTCAGGAGTGGACTGTCCAGCTCGATCGATTGAGCCATAGGTTCTCATAGACGCGCAGGGTCTATAAAAAAGGAAAAGGCGTTCGATTACCAGGAACTAGTCGTCGAATACCACCAGGCAGACATCTTCGATTAAGCAAAAGACAGCACATCCAGTTTTGATTTACTCGCGATGGCAAATGCAGTCAAGCATTTCTGCGGAGTTTTTATGCGAAATAAATTTGCATCGATAGTGCTACGTACACATGAAACCGGCATTATTAACCTCGATTCGTCAAAAGGACCTGGTACTCATTGGGTTGCATATATGGTGATCCCGAATCATTTGATGTTATTCGACTCATATGGAGTTGCACCAACACTTGAAGTTGTTAATTATTTACATGGCGTCTTTGCCAGTCAAGAACGAATACTGTTTTATTCGACTATAACGATATAAACTCAGTTGGACGGCCTCGTATGTGGTCATGTTCTTGTTAAAGCGTTGCTGCGTGCACTGGAGCATTCACCGACACCGCAAACTCTTACTGAGTTCACATTAACGTTCGTTTAATATTATATAAAATGTCTATTAATATTTTCAGACAGTTTCTCAAATAGGCGCGGTGTTGATGTGGATCTGAGCGGGTTTGCCACCAATGCGAATTTGTCTGAGCTTACAAGTCTAGTTGTCGTTGATGTTGACCCTGGCGAGCTTGTGATATTTCAGGATCGAACTGGTAAACTGCAAATGTCTAAGCGTACATTGAAGATCATGTTGTCAGGCTGAGAGGCGCTGTTTCAAAGAATATGTTGATAATGCTAATGCTACAACAAAACTTTACGTGGATGAACAAACCACAGACGTGACTGCACTAGGCAAGGTTATTTACCCCCGGTAAATTACCCCCCCCCAATTACCTCTCGGTAAATCACACCCCAGTCAATTACCCACTGTGCCAATTACCTTCTGGACAACTACTCCCGCATGACATGGTTATTCCCCTATATAAAAGAAGCATATACAATGAATAAATAAGTAAAACCAGAAATAAGAATGGTGCATGGGGAGGCCGTACTATATTAATAATAAAATGATGCCTTCGTGTGAGGAAGATGTTTCAGTCAAATGATAATTTGGATAAGTTATAAACTCTCTAACTGGCCAGGTATTACGTCTTTAATCAACCTACTCTACGTATAGCATATGCCCCTATACAATATATTATGCATACGATATTAATAACAAGTAGATGCCTGGTAGTTGATAATTTTTTTTACCAATTTGTCATTAGTTGCATTCGAAATTGAATTTGGTCCACATCTTGTGCATATGCATATGCAGATTTTGCCAAGTACGACCCATTTTTATTTGATTAGTTGTAATAACAATTTTGAAGTGAGAAACAAATGTGTCACAACTCTTCTTCGGTTGTCCATCGTGTCCGATGATGGCGCTAATTGTGCTGCCCACGGTGAGTACGCATATGGCTCCTGAGGAATTGCTAGAGCTGCTTCACATGCCTGCAGTATTCATTCCAGGTTTCACTGACATATAGCAGGGTGGTGAGGACGACAACTTTATAGACATTGATCTTGGTGGGCATCCGAATGTCTTTTTGCTGCAGGGCTCTCACACGAAGTCTTTCTAGGGCTTGGCTTGCTTTCCGTACTAATAGCCCTTAGATTTTTTTTTGCGCTGATCTATTCCTAGCAAAATTTATTTGTTTATTTTTACCAATTATAGTTCAAAGAGCAAATGTCATTCCGAATAAAATTAATATTTCACTAAAACACACAATTTTTAAACACAGAATGTATATGCAAGTTCAGTATGATGTCACATAGTCTTGTTCAATTAGGGAAATACTTAACAGCCATAGTGTGTCGCTATCTGTTTCACTTCTAAGCATTCAAATTGTTGGATATGTGAAGGGATGATTATGAATACAGATATTCCAGATTTAAAGTAATTTATCTGTGACCGGATATTAGCATTACTCGAATTGGAACAGTAGACTATTTGGTAGACATAGATAAATTCGGAATTGCATCACATGATAAGACCGATTTACGGCGTAAACATGCTGTGGTTGGATAACGACCTTCCAATTTAGAGACTGATTTATGTACACAATATTCTATAAACAGAGATAAGTTTATTTACTCCTGTAAGTTAACATTTAAAACACTCTTGTATACAGGGTGGATTTCATGTTACCGTTATACTCCTTACCCCTTTCCACACGCACGCTATAATTTGACTAATTCCCTTAGTTTTACTTGTCGTTGTTGCTTAGGGCATGATAATCTGTACATGGTGTAATGAGCCCATGTGGATGTAACTAAACCATATTCAGATAGACGTGATCTTTTTTCAACACTTCCCTTTGGGCAGTAGATTCGAAAAATGGCCGCCAAGTAATATTAAAAACAAAAAGTTCCTGTAGGCGGGGTAATGAAATTTTCCCGCGATCGCATCCTATCAGTAAAAAGACTACTGCGTAAGAATGTCTTCGGCTTATTTGGACCAATCAGAATCGCATAAAGAGATATTTAACATGTTTGTCATATCAAAAATATGAAACTGCACATACTATATGCAAAGTGAACCAATTTTGTGATAATAATACACTATTCTTTAATGTGGTATAAACTGTCATAGGGATAGTTGTCCATCCATTGCTTAATTCACACGGGTGGTAATTGACCAGGGGGTGATTGACGGGGGGTGGTGGTAAATGACTGGGGGTAATTGACCGGGAGGTAAATGACGGGGTGGGTGGGTGGGATAATTGTCTTTGAACCTGTATATTTTTAAATGACCGTAATGCTATGCCCCAAGAAGGGATAATTGTTGAAAATTTAAATATTCTTCAGGCAGAGATCATTTATGATTGTATGACAGATGTAACAGTAAACTGTGCATTTGGTTAGAAGTGCATGTACGTGATACATCCTATCAAGGTTGGCCTGTTGATGAGCAATTATACAATTACATTGTTTGTGTGCGTACGATGTCTGCAGTGTGGCAGTTTATAATGATGTCTAACACTGGGGCATCATGCCGCAGACATGTAGCATCATGTCCCACACAGTCACATTATCCTGACACCAGACCGACCAATTCTAATATTAATCTCTTAATGCTGAGCGCGACGTCCCGCATCCGACAATTACATTGTTAATATAAGAACTATGATGGACCCTCAATATTACCGACGTGCAAAAGTAACTGAAGAGGAACAACCACCGTTGGCATGAGTGTGTCTGGAATCGCAACCACAGCGATTGTCATAGCAAGTCCGATCGGAATTGTTGTCAAAACTAAATCGATAACAACCGGTGTTGCAGACGCTGCTGGTAAAATAATATCCTAGTGTTTTATTAACGAAAACGTGACTATTCAGAACTTCTTGCGGAGGAATTAAGCAATTTGAATAAAGTTAATAAACTATATTCGGTGTTTCTTCTGGGTAACATACAAAGTGGAGTTTGAAATTGTATTAACTGTTTCTAACCGTGATTGGTCAGCAGGTCTCAAACCTCTGTTATGACACTACTTACATTCCTGAATCTCCTCAAGACTTTGTTGTGAAATACATGTGCTTGAATTTTAAATTGTGTACAATTAAAGGATGAGTGTTAAACTTAGTAGAATTCTAGAAAGAAATTTCAGATCAACTGCACGCTTTCATGAAAATCTGAGTTTGATCCAAAAAGCCTCTAATGTAATTGATTGTGATTGATTGATTGTGATTGATTGTGCTAGTGACGATTTTACCAAAACGGTCTAAATGTAAAAGAACCAAAAATAAACCAACACTGCGTAAACGACAAGAAAATTAGATCATGCCATCTATATCTGATAGGAGCTTGCCTACCAAATTCCATTGGATTTTATCACGTGGTTTTGGAATTCCGCTATAAAATGAACAAGCTAAATTTGGTGGAAGGATAGACTGAACGATAACAGGAAGAATGGACAGATGCAAATGAAGATGCTACCATTGCACATAAAATTGAGTGGATCACTAATATAAATAAATGTATATTTTTTAAAAACACACTTTAAGTAGATGTACAAGCATCAACGGTTTTCTACAGGTTCTACAACATTGGCACAGATTCGCACCCTTTGATCAGACTAATTTTATCCAGTCAGGATAATTCAATCCTACGATGCTTACCTGGTCATTCTGACGTCTTGACGTGCGAGTAAATATAAATGACAGTCATAGTTACTTCAAGACATATATGTAATGATTTGTCTTCCTTGAAAATCATTTACGTAAATCTAACTTTTAGAACACTGGACGATTTTCATTGGGAAAGCGTCAAAACGAGGCCGCATTCCTGCTTATTAAAATTCGGGTATTTAATTAAAACAAAATGTTCTATTGATCAGTTATACAAACAAATAACTTGAAACATAAAGAGATACTAAGCAGATAAACATAATCTATCTTAGTTCGCTATTTATAAGCATTTTGTTATTATCAATTTACATTGGTACGTCTCTCATTAAGGTGCGAAGACTTCTGTTTAACCTCTGGGCTTGATCGGGGGTGGAAGGGGTGAGTTTCCAAACAAAACATGCACATACAAAAGTACAGTCAATTGTCACTTGAAAATTGACTATCATTTTATTCTTGTGCACGATTATTTGGTATTATGCACACTTTGAGTAAATAGATATATAGACTTTTGCTTTGGTGTGATTTCGAAGGAAGTCAGGACCCTTTTGAAAAATTATAGAAACCACCCCCAACATTTGACCTGAGCCGGCCTATTATCGGTCAATCCGTGTTTGCGTACGTTCAGAATATTATTTTAACTATACGTGTCCTTGAGACATTTTGACCCGTCAACACCTCTACAACATAGACCAGCAAATTCATCTCCACCTTTTTTTCTGCATGACTGGCAGTTATGTCACCGCCACCAATCATGGCAGAAAAACAAACAGGCAGGGAACAAATTGTTGGTCTAGCCTACCACGGTATTTGCTGGCGGTAAATAATCTAGCCCAGAATATGCCAGGTTATTTCAGAACTATACATACTAACATTTGATGAAATTTAGAAGCAAAAATACATTTCCAAGTTTAAGTGAGTTTCGGTTTTATGAGATTTTGTGCTTGAGACTGAAGATTTGTTTTGGTTTCAAAGTAGAGGGGTTTCTGTTTCCTGGAGGAAAAGTAATATGTTAAAGAAAGAAAACTTTGGGACCAAAGAGTCTTTTCCATTTTCTGGGGATTTCAATATCTGGAGGTTTATCTGGAGAAACGATATTTATCAAACAGGTTAGAGAATATTTAATTCGTCCTCTACTTTGATTTGAACACGGGTCCACCGCTACAGCACACATTACCTTGCCTGCAGACTCTATACCCTCTAAACTTAGCGCACATTACCCAAAAATAAGATGAACGTAAAGTAATAGCACACCCTCCCGTTTATTTTTTTTCACCCCCAGCCAATTTTAAAAAACAAAAGCATCAATGTTAAAAAAAATGCTCAAAATTTTGTCATTTAATTTATCAATTTATAATTTCCTGCGTGATTAGGCTAGCGGGTCTCTAACACTGTCAACTTATTGATGTTTTAAAACAAACAGAAGCTCTCGATGTAAACAAGTAGACAGACTGCTTCCTGTCCCTTTCTAGAACATTCCATTTCAGTAAAAACTGTGTCGTCTACATCCAATATTTGTCATGTTTAGTTGTAATATTTCTACAAGACGTTGAACATATGAAAAGGAGGAACTCTTTCATACATGTGCTTAAAGAGTCATAACTCCAAAAATTTACGGGTATACTGAGATTATCAAAGAAGGCGAAATACATTACATCTGTTCCTTGAAAACATAGACTCGCCCGTGTAAAGATGGCGACCGTGTTACCAAAGAAATTCCCGTTACATTCGAAACGCCAACAAGTTGGCAGTGTTTTTGATTCCCTGATGAATTTCAGGTTAGAAATTATAAACTGATAATTGAAATGATTAAGTTTTATGATTTGTTTATATACTGATGTTTTTTTTTTTTTAAAACCGGGAGTGCAAACAAACACGGGAGGGTTTTGCGAATACTATAGTAATGGTTTTGTCCGTCACACATACAACATACATCAAATACTAATAAAAATAATGAAGAAGATCCCAATTTAAATTCACAAGTAGAATTGAAGAAAAAACTTTTATTGTATACTATTTTACCAACTGAGTTTTCGTTCTGAAATACTGGAAAGGAAGACTGCAAAGCTACTTGAAAAAGTATACGAGACTTTTTTATGGAAGATGACTAACTTCCGAAAATAGTCAACCGAGATCAAAAAAAGAAGAAAAACTATTCATCCCAGACCATCTTATGTGATGTAGTACTTAAAAGTAACTTCCCAAAACCATAATACAGGATTGCGCCTAATGATACACGATGCGAATGCTGTGAGGAAATACTGTTTGCTGCCTAAGGTAGTATGTAAGGTGCGTCCTGAAAATGTTTTATTGCAATAATAGTGTTCTCATGTACCACCTCGATGTAGCGTAAGAGGGCTGAATAAACTTTGTTCCGTCTTGTTTAGTTTTGTTTTGTAGAGGTTCCAGTTCTTATCTAATTGATAACTCAGTCCTCAGGACTGACATATGGTTTTGAATTCCCTCGCGCAGCCTACCTAAATCAATACATCTTTTAAGGCTGCTGTTACTATTTCATATAAAATTATATGCCACATTAAATAATAGCTATCCTTATTCCTCTCCCCCACTGCCTTTCAGATAATTTTCAAGGCCGTTCTTTTCTCTTGTACCACTTTCCTTGACCTTAGATCTCAAGGGCCTTCCCAAATATTCTTTCTGTTACGATGAAAGAAGCTTTCTGTAATAGGACTGTATTTAGTAATATTACCATCATCTTTATGATGTTCTCTAGCTTATGGTGTAATACTCCTAGTGCTCCACTGAAATAAATATACTTTGCAGTTGAATTTTCCAGGCCGATCTAAGTTAACTGTTCTTGACATCAAGAAACCCCTAACAATGTAATGTTTATAATGTAGGTGGGTTTGTCATTTTGTCAGCCTGTGTTGTTTGAATAGCCTGTTCTATATGTTGTATCTAATTAGGATGCTGAAGTCCTGCATTAAGTTTGCAATACCGTTCATAAAACCTTTCTCTGCCTGGGATTGCTTTATCACGTTCCCTGACATTCTTCCTTAGACTCGTCTTCAAGATTTAGCGGTCTCTTTTCCCGATCTTACTTGGAAGGTCTGTTCTATTCACATCAGCTCTTGGATACAGTGTCCCATATTTATGCTAACTTTATATTCATTCCATCCACATCTTCTATTCGAAGGGTGTATAGAGTGAGGGTGCATTAAGGGTGCATTCAGTAATATCACTTTTATATCGAATGAAGATGAATTCCAAGGTATTGAAGGTGGCATCTGTGTTACCTGTAACTCAGAGATTCGAAGGCATTACATTACATTCTACATCCACCAACTGTACTATTTTCTGATAACTCTCTCTCTCTCTCTCTCTCTCTCTCTCTCTCTCTCTCTCTCTCATACATACACATGATCCTGATTCCGATTGTGAAGGCCGTGGTGAGAATCCTTACTATCTGGACATTCATATCACACTTAGAGATTTTTTAATAGTTCCTGAACAGCAGTGATTGGGTTTTTTGGTTTTTTATTTTTGTGTGTGTGTGTGTGTGAAATTATTCCCGTATGGTATCTTTCTTACCACTGTCTTCACCCATGTTGGAAATATTCATTTTCCAGGTGGACATACGCTGTATCTGCAATAATTTCAGCGAGTAATTCCAAAACTATATTGTTCTATAGTTACTTACGGAGATGGAGTCTGAATCAAGCATTGCTCGGTCGTCATTCAACACCGCAAAAGATGAAGAAAATAGAGCATAGAGATTCATCGAGTGCTACATTAGAGGTAGTGTAGCTGCAGTGGGCTTTAGATGCCCAATGCAACACACGTGGGCACAAAATGCATGTCATCTGCATCTGAATATAAATTGAATGACTAGGTACAGAGACCATGTATGAGTGACTGGATGTCAGAACACACACACAGAAGAGCTGAACAAACTGCTCTTGACAAACCTGACACTCAGCTCGAAGCATCGTTTGCCCATATACAATGTACTACAGCTGTTATTATTATTATTATTATTATTATTATTATTGTCACCAAAGTCACTTGCTAAACATTGTTTATAGATCTATTTACTTGTACATGTAATTGGAAATAAACATTTTTCGAAAGACAGACGTCATCATCTGCATTGTCCTGGTCCTATCACTGCAACTAGAGATGGACCCTCAATGTGTATTTTCTTTTAAAAATTACAATGATTGCAAAGTAGATGTTTACAATCAATGCGATTTAATTGCATTTCTGTAATAAATCTGTTATCTAGTGTGGAAACGAGTTGCGACATATGCTCCTAAATTGTTACACTCAATAAATTATAGAAAATAATATATGTTCTCTTACCTTTTTCTGGCGGATTATATTCTATTTCGTGTTGATGTTGCGATGACTGTTTACTTAGCGTTTATGTAAAAAAAAAAAAAAAAAAAATCATTTGACCTCTGTTGCAGATATTTTTTCGTCGATATGCTCATTTTAAGCCAGAACATTTCGAGGCAGAAACCTGTTATTAAGATAGATTCTACCGCATATTAATATTACCATTCGAACCAAATTGTTATGAACCAAAATCAGATAATTTATAATTATCCTTTTACCGTGCTTTCTTCCAATGAATGTCGTAAAATATTTTTACAGTGCTTCTTCCATGGATGCCGTAAAATATAACTAAGATATAACTGTCTTTACCGAGAAATGAACATTTGCAGCATTTACTTCAAATCCACAAGACTATAGGTCCAATATATATCAGCTTGCAAGGAGCTATACAGGAATTTATTACAGTATAGAGTATGTGACCACATAACTGTTGGCAAGAAAAATATTTTAGATGGAGGAATTATATTTTGAAGAGTCAGATGTATGAGCATATCATTTGATACAGTTGTTGTAAAATAATTTCATTTATATTGTCTGAGGATATTAATAAGCTTACAACATGCACGAGTGATCTCATCCCTAAGCAGTCTTTTAGTGCATACTGTAGATTAAGTATATAACCTTTGGCGTCAAAATTATTTTCTTGTCGGATAGTAAGTATCGTCTTTGTAAACATATTAAATACAAAAAAAGTTAAGTGTTTGTTTTTCAAGTTAATTAATGTTGCGGTTATACAAGTTAGGTGCACAGTTGAAGCATTTCGTCATTCTGATGTACAAGACAAACAAATAACTAGATCATGCCGCTTGAAGGTCATAATGTTGACATTCAAGAGCAAAATATATCTCTAATAAGGTAACATGTTGGATTTAATATTTGATAATATTTGAATTAAGGAGAATCAAAGATTTAAATTTTTTCTTTCTGCGCAGCCTGTCTTTATGATTAAATAAAACAGGGTATCTTATTTGCGTGAGGTCAGTCAGGAATCAATTTTATGCAGTTAAACATTACGCTAAAGAAACCTAACAAAATTAGTTAAAGCACACACACACACACACACACACACACACACACACACACACACACACACATGTATATATAATGTGCTTCGTTAGCTAATTTACAAAGAAAAGAAAAAATTCTGAAATCAACCAAAAGGTCGATCAAACAATTCACTCCTCAATTGGAACATTTATTTCGAGTTGTTTGTGTTTGTGCGTGTTTTGTGTGTAGATTGTCTTGCATGATTTTCCTCATGTATATTGAAAATAAGAGTTTTGAAGCCTGTAAACATTTGGCAGCAAATGTGTCTTATAAATTTAGTCGCCACAATCTGAAGGTCATGCACATGAAAGTAATACAGCTGCAATTAGATGAAGAATAGAAGATACAGAAAAAATAAATACTCTTTTACAAACTCAAAAAAGTTTTGAAAGGGTTAAATCTCTCATTTTCGGTTCCAACTGAAAAATGTGTTCATACTTTGTACCTTGCTTATATAAAACTTCCACACAAAAACATACAATGCAGGTTGCCCATAAACAAGCTTAACGTAAGGTGCAACACAAGAATCATTAAAATCACATTCAATTGATTTAAAAGTCAAACAGTAATAAAGAACTGATTTTGCTTACGTGTTTCTAATGCTAGTTGACACAACAATCCCAATTTTTTCAATTTCATCTATATGTATGGAGGAGGAATCATTGTTCTCTACACGAATCGTTCTGATCTTACAGTTTGAAGCCAAAGCAGTATTCACTGAAGTCTCGGAAAAAGTATAATTGTTTCTTCTTAAAATATTTACCGATCTCCTTCAGAAACCAAGTTTGTTGTATTGTTTAAACGTATCGACTGAACAAGCCCTAAATGTGTATGAAAATACAGTGCCGGATTATCCTAGGAGCAAAAGTAGCATATGCTACAGGCCCCGCACTTTCAAGGGCCCCGCGCTAAATGCTTTCAAGCTATCAATTACCTACATGTAAATAATACTATTACTGAAATGTCAGACATATTTGTCGTATTATCTGGCTGTATAGCAAATGAAAAAATACAATTACTTTACTATGCAAGTTAAAAATTTATGTGTTTTAATATTTATGTGGGTTTTAAAAAAAAAAATTATTTAGGGTTCCTTTATAACATATGCTACAGGCCCCGTACTAGCTTAATCCCGCAATGTGAAAATATCGTTATTGTCAGCGATTTAACTGAAGGCCAGATAGACGATCGTTTACAGAGTACTGTTGATATAATAACAAAATAAAGACAACGTTAACACTGTGTACACGTGTAACACCCGATACAACAAAAATGTTGGATCACTTAATCACTACAAATTATGATGACTTGCAATCAGCAGCTCAGATATTTTCATCTCTTTTTATTGAGAAGTAAAACTATGTATTCCGTTGAAATCCGTCAGAATAAGGCCAAATAGTAAACTATGTTATGACGATCTTTCTCGAAATCTAGTAGATTCTGGTGACCGACTGATAAAGCTTTAGTAGCGGAAAGAAAAAATAATTAAAAAAAACATTAGAAGTCACCCTAAAATCTGAAATAGTATTCAGAGGGGATATTTATAGGCAGTATAAAATATGGACGATCAAATATGTAATTTAAGAGAATACATGAAACTAAGTGGTTTGTTCAGAGATAATCAACCATTCTCCTTTCCCTTCTAAACATAGTAATCGATGGGAAACTAAGTGCTTCTCCGATGATGAGAAAGCAATTGTCTCAGCAACGTATTTACATCAATATCCATATAAATTCTTTCACTGAACTGCCTGTATTCCAGAGAGAAACGAACCTGAATATTAATTTTCTCAACAGCCTAGAGCAAGATATTCTGGACTCAAAACAAAACAGTCCTATTCATAAAGCAAGTAGTTATGGAAAAAAATGTAAATGAACCCACACCCACACCCACACCCACACCTCAGAATTTGAAAAACTGAAGTGGCTATGTCTGTTTTTGTGGACTGATACTACCAATTACAGACCAATATCGGTTTTGATCATTGCAGGAAAACTATGTAGAGGATCCTATTTTCAGATTGATACCATTATCTTTATTTAAACTATTTTCGAGCAACAGTCAAGAGTATATATACACTGTCATTCAACTAATCACAGCTCGTATCGGTAGGAATTTCAGCCAGTTCAAGCAACTATTACACAGGGGTAAGTTGTGGGACGGTTATTTCCACTTTTATGCATAAACAATATTGTGATGACATTCGTTGCCTCCCGAGATTACTCTCTGATGATAGCTCTTTGGCCAATACGTAGCAACATAGTGATGAAAATATATTTGTTTTGAAGCTTGACCTTGAAAATCTACAGACCCTGTCTAACCAATGGCCAGTATAGTTTAATCCATAAAATCCGATGTGATCTTGACACTAGATTGTCAGCTTTCCTCTCGAATCTATTCTTTGCGAAAAATATAACCAGCTTATCACGTAGTTATTAACATTTGGGTATAGCTTTTAGTAGTGATGAAGAATGGATATCACATCATTTAGTCTTTGAGAACGAAATAGCTAACTTTACACCTTGCTATTAACATTTGGTTATAACCTTTGATAGTGATGAAGAATTGTTATCACATCTACACAATCAATTCTGTATCCAAAACGATATTACCACATGTCATTAACATTTAAATTAACTAGGAAGTCTTATTTTGAATTTATACGACCACATTTAGACTATGCAGGTCTTGTCTAGGACGGTTGTTTTTGACATTATCAGGATAAATTATAAAAGCTCCAGTCAAAGACAACACGAATTATAACTGGAATTACCAGAAGTACCTCAACGGAAAGCCTACACAGGGAAACTGGATGTCTAAAATTATCCGATGACAAAAAATGAAACAAATTATGTACGTATCATAAAATGTTAAAGAGTGGCAATGTCCATTTTTCTTTATGATTTATTCGCTTCAAGTCTAACACGGTATAATCTAAGAAACGGACTCGATTTAGACGTTCTTAAGTTTAGATTAGAAACATGAAAAACGAGTTCGACACTGTCTCCGTTGAACAGCCTTCCTGGAAACATATTACTTGCCCCATCAATTCCTGAATTCATACGAATTATAACCTCTGAAATATCCGAACCACCCCGATACTGTAATGAGAAGAAATCTTCTGTCCTCCATGTAACTAAAATAAATATTTGTACTGATCTAAAATGACTTATGTAATGATATGTAATTCAGTCATTATGAAATTATGGATAATTACCTGAAGCCGTATCTCATCATTAACTTTGAGAGTATAGCCGTTATGAAGGTTACCGTATGAGATTATTTCTAAATATTTTTTTCATGTACATTTCCCAACGACGATTTTACTGCTTTTTTCACGGTTCATCTCAACTACATTTATGATAAAACTTGTTAATTGTTGAAAACTATTCAGGAGTTAATTATCAGACGATTTTTTCATCATCATCATCATCATCATCATCATCATCATCTTTAGTGCCTTTGTGCTATAATAATTTAAATATACTGAATAAGATGATTATAACTAGAAAACTATCGTAAGGTAGAAAGGAAAATACAAACAAAAGCTGGCATATAGAAATAACAAACAATACGGTAAGATGTACGACATATGGAACGAAAGGCTAATTTTCTTGACAGTGAAATTGAATATCCTGCCATAATTATGACCACGTTTACGTACATAAAGATACGAATACGAGATAATATGTCACGCAAAATGGTAAAGCGATGAATATAATTTAGTAATGTATACTTAGGTGCGCATAACGCTTGATAGGCACACAGTGTTTATGAAGTCAAATGAAATGATTATTGAATGGTGCACTAACACTGCATTATCACTATGTATTAAATTACATAGAACTTACATTTGTTCCAGCAACCTGTTTCCTGGAAAGTGTGCTGTATTGTGTTAATAAGTATCTTCATTGTCCTAAAGAAAACATTGTTTCCAAAACTGAAAAGTGAAAGTGTTTAACCAGTGTTAACCTCGATACACGTCCCTTATAAATGCACTGTTGCAATTGCTTTATATTTTAACCACATTTAACAAAATTTCTACCTGTACGTCAACGATTACATAAAATATTTCACACACACACACACACACACACACACACACACACACACACACACACACAGAAGTATTATCTTAATTGCCTTAATGTAGGGCAGCAATTTAACTATGCTGGAGGACTTGTTGACCGACCGCATTCTTCTTTTAGACCCTTCATATGGTGATTTTCATCACCCAAGCGGTGATAGCACTACTATACTTTTAATTTTGTTGTGTGTGTGTGTGTGTGTGCTTGAACTTGCATGTTTATATTATGTGTCTCAGTTGATTAAGGTTTACTCAAATATATTTGTTGTTAATATTACACGTATGTTGATATTCTAGTTAGAATGTTAAATAAGGAATAATCAAATTAAAAGTTTATCAATGAACGTAAGGGATCTGTACAGTTCCAGCTTGAAAGAAGAGATATCATCGATTGGTCTAAGAAGGATTTGACATTATATGTTTACAAGAAGCACGCGATACTGCGGAGATGGAAAAGTATTGGGAGGCTGAACGGGGTTGCGTGATGCATTTTAGCCAAAATTCTGGTAATAGTGCTGGTGTAGCCAATCTGTTAAGAAATAAATATGAATTTCTAATAAAAAAGTATGATGTGATGGTGATGGTAGGTACATTGTGTTAGATATACTGATTGCTGGAAATAGAATAGTTATGGTCAGTACAGACAATGATAATGATGATAACCGCTTCTTCTTTAATAATGTAAGATAAGATACTATTAATTTTTATGCTTGATTTATTATCAAATGTGGTGGCTGTAATGTTGATCAGGACATGGAAATTGATACATATGAGATTATTCATGACAGAAATCTCATGACCCAAATATCAGTCCAGGATATGAAGAAAGAATTCTATTAGCAAGATCCATGCAGAGTCGTCAACACAGATGCTAGATGATATACTTATACACAGCCAAGTCCGATAAAACACATCAGGTTAGTTTATTTCCTCATCACCGATGGCATATTGTCATACTGCACAGATTTATCTATTGTTCCAGGTAATATACAAAATATACCATTCTGCTATAACCATTACCTTATCATTATGTTCACTACTTGAAGTCATGTTTTTTTCTTCTCATGCAAAATTGTTACGGTAACATGGAAACACTAACTTAATATAATTGTATTTTCAGTATATTCGAAGACAGCTATCTTGAGCGTGACAAAATTATTCATTTCAAGTAACGTTAAGATGTAATAATCAGCTAATTGCTTAAAATTTCTAACATGAAACTTAGAATTGAAGCAATAAAATATTCACAGGCGAAGGCAAACAAGAAACACAACATGCTAAAAGAACTGAAGCTTACATTTTAAGCATTAACATACCACTCAAGCAATGAAATAATACATACACTATTTCAAAATCACCAGTACACGTCCGCTCCGGTGGCCTAAGTGGTAAGAGCGTCCGCCTCACGTGCTGGAGCTCTCAGGTTCGAACCTCGGCCGAAACATACCAAAGACTTATAAAAATGGTAGTCGCATTTGCATCACTTGGCTCTCAGAGGTTAGTGCTAGGAATGGTTGGTCTGGTGTCAGGATAACATGACTGGGTGGGACATGATGCAACATGTCTGCCAACACAAATAATTATACTGAACATCTACCAATACTTTCAAAAAATATCTAGTAATTGGAAAAGAACGATTATGATATCGAAAAGGGAAATGCTCTTATGAATGTAAATTTAGGAATAAACTTCTCTTAGCAAAAATAATTTAAAATATTTATATAATGATTTGTATATAACAGATTAAATAAACCTTATGGAAACCGCGGGTCTTGATCCAGACAATTAATGATAAAAACTGGACAAATCTCTGGTATTAGCTAATAAGTGCACCAAAGATAAAACTTTTTAAATCATGCACATAATTATTGTAATAAATAAATTTTTGAAAAATAAAAATAAATTCCATCGATAATCACAAACGTAAGCACTGAGCAATTGTTTTATGATTGCATGGGTATTAAAGATTTTTTGACATCATTTGTTGTATGGATTAGGATTTATATACCAAATATTACGATTTCCAAAAGTAATATTTTCTTCGAAACTGCAAGGTTTGGTGATGTTATTAATTTCTTCATTCTGCTTGCAAGGTATCAAAATTTTATTGATCGCATTGTGCTTAAGAGAAAAAAACAAAAACAAATTTTACAAGTTAAAAAGCAATGTTTTATACTTTAAACGAAATGGAAAAAATATGTAGGAAGCACATATAATAAAACGTTTACGTTCAAGGAAAATAGGATGTACCTACAAATTGGTAGCACACAAATTTTCGTGATGCGTGTTTAGACTCGTATATATTCTTCATTTATGTATGATTGTGTGTGTGTGTGTGTGTGTGTGTGTGTGATATACCCGCCACTGTCGACCCATAGTGGACAGCTACACGTGGCTCCCTCTTGAATGTTGTTTTTTTTTCTGGTGGATCATGCGACCAAGCAGATATATTCATCCACCGGCTGTAAAGGCAGATGAAGAGCTTTGTCGACAGCGCAGGACAACATCCTAGGTGCAATAGGAACTGATGGCCAATCATTATATCCGGACACGTCTCCAGACGTCTCGACATGGTCGTGCTACTTGATTCAGTCAGGCCTTATCGAGAGAGTGAGGGCTACACAACTCTCCCTCACTGAAATCTAACTCAGGCGTAAGTCACCTCACCCAAATAGATAAATTCAAATCTTTTGGAGATGGCCGAGCGGCAAAGCAGGAGGTGTGGATGCACAGGGAGATGTTGTTGCAGGACTGCGCAAAGGGAGATGTTGTTGCAGGACTGCGCAAAGGAGGCACACGGCATATGGCTATTCTAGTCCATTGCTACACGTGTTTTATCGTATTTATCGTCCTGTTTAATCTCTGGGTGCCTGGCAGATTTATGTCATAAGATTTGATTGCTTACCACTCTTGTAGATTCTGATTCCAATTTCGATAACAACAGTAACAAGCCTTACTGACTGGACTTGTCAGTCTTAGTGAGTCAGTAAGTGTGTGTGTGTGTGTGTGTGTGTGTGTGTGTGTGTGTGTGTGTGTGCGTGATTTGGATTTTCAACGTAGCTTTAAAAAATCTTCAGTCATATCGCTACAATGTCTGCATTGTGGCAGCTTATAGTGAAGTCGAGCACTGGGGCATCATGCCGCAGACATGTGACATGGTGTCCCACCCAGGCACATTATCCTGACACCAGGCAGACCAGTCCTAACATTAACTCTTAAGCTGAGTCTTTGGTATAACTCGGCCAGGTTTCGAACCCGCGACCTCCCGCATTCCACAGACGCTCTAACCAGTTTAGGCCACCGAAGCGGTAAGTCAATATTAGACTCATTTCGCTTATGGAATTTATGATGGATCTTGAACAACAGTGATTGTTGTTTTATGGAATTATTCTATATGTGATCCAACCCTATGCTTTCTCAGTACTCTCCTCAGGGGAATGAGCGCAGTCACGACCAGCACTGGTCACACTGAGTCTCACTGGAAGATATTCCGTTTAATCAGGGCATTTTCCAGTTTATTCACTGACCTGTGTTTTGCGTATCCTAGGCATGATGCTGTTTGATATGATTCTTCATATGGTTCAGACTCTACCAACTGTATTCCATACATTCCAGGATCCGATTGGGATGCTGCGTCTTCTCTATGTACATGCTCCTTTTCCGTCATCCACGGTTCCGAGGAACGATCTTGTCTATTTGCAGTTTGTCTTGTATTTATGTCTACTTTTGTCTGCATTCATTCTGCTCCTAATATTCATTTTCCATGTGGGTGCATATGCACTATATCTGCAATCATTTCAGTGAATAGCTTAAATACTGCTCATAGGTAGGTTATTGGTCTGTGGTTACGACCAAAAATAAAGCAGATGGTAATGAAAAATGGGAGCAAACGAGGTTTATTACAACTCGGGAAGACTTTCTCCGAACAGAGCTGACTAGGTGAATCGGGTAGTAATCGGTGGTAATTTAGCAACTGCGAAGACGAGGAAAAGGCAGTAGGACATAAAAAAAAATAAGGCCGGGAGTAGCCCAAAATAAAACATAAATTTAATTGCATTGTTTCTTCAATGTGTTCTATTTAATATTCAGCCTTAAGTATCGAAGCAAAATGATTATATAATAAAAAGATTACTACATTTGTAAGGAAACATATGAACTGGTTTTTTTCTGAGTAATACTGTAGTATTATTGCACAGATAAGCTTTCATATTTTCCCATGCAAATGCAGTAGCCTATAAATATATGAGATTAAATAACTCGGACAAAACACGACAATCAGCTCGAATCACCAATTACCAACACTGATCGCGCTAAGAACAGCAACAATAATAATAATAATAATAATAATAACAACAACAACAAGAATGGCAGTAGTAGTATTGCTATCAAAGTCTAGTTCGTTCAATTGTTTATGTGTTTATGGTTGTTGATGTACTTAATGATAAAAGTCAAATTAAAGATGTATAGGTGAAGTGCAATGCATTTCTATAATAAAGTAGAATGTGGAAAATATAGGCTTGCGATATATGGTCCTAAATTGCTACACTGAATGAAGTTAAAACTAATTTGGCCCGTTTTGCTTTATCCGGCAGGGGCTGCGGCTGCTCACTGGTTAGAGTGCCTGACTCACGACAGAAAGAGTGCTGGTTCGAATCCTACCAGGGTGTATCCTTGGTCAAGGCTCTTTATTCCAATTGCCTAGACACTAAATAACTTACTTGTGTTTATGTGCCGTATGGCAGTTTATCAGGCAGTTTATTTTCAATATATAAATTCGATGTTAATGGTGATTTTATATGTAGCGTTTGTTTTTAAAAAATCGACCTCTACTTTCTCGTCAACATTTCCATTTTAAACCAAATTAGTTAAAGGCAGTAAGCTTTACTTGACAATTAAGATCAAATTTACTATGTTTGAATATTCCCTTCAACGAAAATCTTTTTGAAACAAAAACAAAGCATTTGTAGTTGTCTTTCTTACAGCGCTATATCTCAACGCATGCCGTAAAATATAGCCAAGACAATTGTCGATACAATACAAGTATATATTGGCAGCATTTTTTTTTTTTTTAACAATATATGATATATGTACCTTTCATATCCATTTGAAAATACTATATAAAATTGAACTATGGTATAACGTTCTTGACCACAGAGCTATGGTAAGATCCGAGTTTTAGATCGAACATTATTATATGCTCATTTTTCCCCGTTAACTTTACATTGTCAGAATTGTGCAGTATTTTACCACACTGAACACCTTCATATTACACGCACGTTCACGACACGTGTGTCTAGAAACAGTATGTTGTATTAGGAACTACCTTGTAAGCAAACCATGTACACTCATGTAGTACATGCTTTATGTTTTGGTTCATTAGATTTGTTTGTGAATGAACTAAACAGGCTGTTTTGTCCACTTGAAAGCAGAGATGATAAAGTTAATGATGTGGACGAGTTCACCCTGTCAGAAACGAAACTTTCAAATAAAAACACCAATGAACGTGATATTCGCAATGTCAACAACAAACGTGAGAGACGCAGTAATTGAAAATACCCTTCTGATCATTGAAACAGATATTTAGGAGAAGTATTCTATCTTTTCGCAAATAAAATGGTTCCGACTATGACCAGTGCTCGCTAGGGTCTAAAAATATATAGCACAGAAAAGCATATTGAGACCAAGAGCTATCGCATATCTATCAGAGACGTACCATTTTACAAGTCTGTCTAAATACTAGATTAGAGAAAAAAAATATGCAACTTAAGGTTTTGAAAGGAAACTAAGAGTCTCATAGCCAATAAGCAAAGACAACGAAAAAATATTATTTCCGCTGCCTAACAGACTGTCGCTCAACAGATGCTTTGTAATTTTCCCCGTGTAAGTATTTTGATACAGTGTTAAGTTAGCGATAGAAGACACTCACTATATGTTACAGGTCATAACTGGGGTCCCTCCAACAACTAGATGCAATTAACAGGGCATAAAATGTCTTCTTTAGCTGGAGATAAGAATGGCAATAAATATACATACATTTATGCATCTTGAATTTCTTCAAAATTCACTTTCTTAGTTAGTTCTATAAATCCGAATGACATGTCCTGCAAAACCTGATATAAACCGAAACTGCACAAGAATTCTGAGTACATGTCCAGCTGAAATCCAGTCTCTCATAATCAGAGAAGCAGAACTGAGTTAGATCAACTTAAGAACAAAATCGATCCATTCCAGACCAAATGGAAAAGTTGTTGCAATGCTAATTCATTCACAATATGACCCTAAATTTCAATTTTAAGTAGACGAAAAAGAATTCGTTTTGAAACTTCTGTCTAACGCGCGACGAAGTTCAAAGTCTCTGGGCGGTGCTACGAGCGCATTAATATTATTATTGTTTATTGATGAATCTACGGTTGTGTATTTACTTTTTTTAATACAGCATAAATTCAATTATTTTGTTTTTTGTAGTGTATTTTTTATATAAATAATTCTTGGGTAGAATAAGAAAATGAGTATATAATAAATAGGTTACCGCATTTGTATGGGATTAAAAATGAACTCGTTTTCTCTGATGAATACTTCACCCCCAAAGGTCGTGCAGTATTAACCCGAACAAAATCGTTCGTATTTTTCCATACAAATACAGTAACCTATAAATATAGTTTTGAAGAATTACTGATAATATCCTTGAACTAAATAGTTATCGAATTTCAGAGTCAGATTTTCTTTTAGTAATTCATACAAAGCTGTCAGTTGAGCAAATTAATAAAGTCGCTACATTGAATCGCGTTCTGCTTCACTGTATACATTAGACGGACAATTTCTATGCATTCTTCAATGCATACGGTAGGCTAATGTACAGGATCTTTGCTATCGCCTTTGTTTTGATATCGGATAGTAAATCTCCTTTTTAAAAATGTGTTGTCTTCTGTTTTATCAAGATAATTAATGTCATGCTATTAGGATTTAGATCAACAGACGCATCATTATATTCTTAACGTGTATGAACCAGCAAACAGCTAGATGGTGCCGCTTGAAGGTCATTGTGATTCTTTCTCCGGTAAGATATATAACTAAGTCAGATGTTGGTTTAACTTTTGATACATATGAAACTGGGAAAGTATGTGCGCATGCACTCTTTTTTAATGATGCAGGGACGTTTTATTTGACAATACAAATCATTCAAACAGCATGCAAGATGCCACAGCACATATTTCCTTTTCAATTTAATTACATCCTAATTGATATTCTAAGCAAAGATAACAACAGCTGCTATTTTCATTCTCCTTGACCCCACACAATTATTTTACATATATTAACAGTAGCGAGGCTGTTTACTTCCACAAATGCTCATTTTGCGAATACAGACGGTTGTCAGTGTTTTTCGTAAGAAATCTGTTTCGTTCTGTACACAGGTGTTCCTGGATTTGAAAAAGAAATGAGAATTTCTGTTGTGCTCATTACTGCATTTGCGATATTAGGACGTCTCTCGGACACAGACACAAAGATTGTAATTCATCACATTGGCGGTAATGATACATTTTCTATTTTAGTAAAGATGAACAGATACAGAGATAAGGAAATATGGAATGATAATGGGTTTAAGAACGGGATTCATTATATATATATATATATATATATATATATATATATATATATATATATATATATATATATATATATATAGTATGAGGTCTTCTTAATATCATAGTGTTCTGCGCTTGCTAACTTGAAAAGAAAACAAGAAAATCCAAACTCGATCGATAAGTAGATTAAACTACTCACGTCTCATTAACAGCGATTATTTCTTATTACGGAGTTAATTATTTTTGTTTGTGCAGATTTCACGGCACGATATTTTTTATTGACCGCAAACAAATCCTCTAATTCCTAATGTGATTGTTTATTCTTTTGTGTTATTTTAGCCTGCATTGACTGGCAGGGCAATATAGTACAGCCCGGGCAGAGCTACATAATTGATGGGTGTAACCGGTGCCTATGTACCATATTCGGGGTATCTCTCTCTCTCTCTCTCTCTCTCTCTCTCTCTCTCTCTCTCTCTCTCCCCGCGCGCGCGCACACACACACACACACACACACACACACACACACACACACACACATTTTCCCTTATCCGCATAAAAACACGCATATTTGCACAAAAGTACAACGTATACATACAAACATACGGAATTACATGCTGAGCGTTATGATAAATCTTGCAACTACACAAAACCATTTCGCTTAAAACTGATTCACTTAACGATGCACAGACGAAGCACTCTTTCATGTTTGTAATATGTTTTTACGATCGCTACTCCCACAATTTATCAAAGCTAGGGTAATGGAGGAAACAGGTAGTGCTTTGGATCTCCGTTGACAACATGCGTTGGCTGTTATTATTATTATTATTACTATTATTATTGTTGTTGTTGTTGTTAGTAGTAGTAGTAGTAGTAGTAGTAGTGTATGAAAATGCAGCAACAATCTACATGTTTCAAAGGCTAAATTCTCGAAAATGTTTATCTTTTTATTCCTTGTTGCATAATTAATGAAGACGCTGTCGGAAGAACACTGTTTACGACCGAGGTCTTCAAAATGAAAACTCACATCGCTTTTGTTTTTTCAGTGAATTAAAACAAATATGGCATATCAATCAGAACATCACAACTTGGGGACGACTTCTATCTTAAATTTGTGGTTTTCGGAAGATTTTAAACAAGAACATCATAGAACATTGCCTCCGTGTTTGGGCGGAGATTTGAAAGAAATCTTCGCAAAACGATTTACAGTTTGTTTTGTGTTAGTCTCTTTCAGCACTCGTGTAACTCAGGAAAGGATCTACACAGAACTAGAGACTGATCTATAGGTTTACCTACATTTTGGCAGGGTCGCTTATTAGACGATACACTACATTTAAGATACTGCATGCACAAACAGGTCTACTTTTCGTGTGGATTCGAGTCTACTAAATATTCAAAGATCAAACGACCAGGTCACGCTGGTCGAGCATAGACACTCACAATGTTTTCATGTAACTCTGGTAGAATATAACTATCCTCGAGCACAGATAGGGAACAGAATATTGTGACGATTTCGTGTTTTTGATTTGTTAGTGGAACACTAGTCCAGAAAGGAAACAACCGGTTTATGTCAATTTACAACTGGATCTTATTAAAACTTCCTTGAAGATATTGCAGTGGATAGAATAAAAATTATAATAGTTATATTTACGGGGCCGCTATGGTGGCTTAAGTGGTTAGAGCGTCCGCCTCGGATGCGGGAGGTCGCCGGTTCGAACGCCGGCCGAGTCATGCCAAAGACTTTTAAAAATGGTACTAGCAGCTGCCTCGCTTGGCGCTCAGCATTAAGAGGTTAGTGTTAGGACTGGTCGGCCTGGTGTCAGGATAATGTGACTGGGTGGGACATGATGTCACATGTCTGGCATGATGCCCCAGTGCTAGACATCATTATGAACTGTCACACTGCAGGCACCGTAGTGATATGACTGAATTTTTTTTAAAGCTACGTTAAAAATCCAACACACACACACACACACACACACACACACACACACACACACACACACACTAAAAGAATGTGAATAATGACACGCATAAAAAGGTAGATGATGAATGTAACAAAAACGGGCATCACATGCACTTGCAGGACACATGCCATTGTGAATTGTTAACGATCGCAATATCGGAACTGACTGTTATCTTCAGTTGACATCCATATCAGAAATTAAATCACAGATCAATAACGATAATTTACAAAGTTACTCACTGTGGTAGGGTTCAAATTCAACGATGCGAGCTGTGAAAGCGTGTTCATGTTTCTACCTAAACGTGTACAACTAAAGGAAAAAGATCTTAAGCAGAAGAGTTCATAAAAAGGGGAATAAATCTCTCAGTACGGAAACTGTCCTAATGGTAACATCACAATTATTCAGAATCCATCTAGTTTGCGCGAACATTTTAATGATGCATTTCACATTTAGTTGATTTGCTCGACTCGGAGAGGAGATGGGATCAAAGACCCTATTATCTAGATATTAGAATTAATTAATCTTAGGCCATTTATTATTATTTTTCTATTCAATCCAATTTTTAAAAGCTTTTCTTCAAAATGTTTAATCCGATTTTAAAAGCTTTTTTTCAAAGTTCAGAAACAGCTAAACAAGTTATTTGAGTATAATAGTCCACTTCTGTTTTAAGTTCAAGTTCATGAGGTATATACACCACGATCCTCTCTTTCCGTTAGCGGGATAATGTGAGAACACGTGTTGCCTTTCATCATTAGCGATTGTGAAATTCTTCTATTGGATCAAGCTGAAGACGCCTTAGTGATAAATATCGAAATACAACGTCCTGTTATGGACTTTAGACATGCCTGTTGATTTATTTACTAAAATGCAAATTAATGTAAAATCACGAGGTCTTTATATTTTGAAAATTCTAGCTGTGGTTGTTGTTTGTAATAAGTCTTGTTTGGAGGATCGAAGGTGTCCAGATCTGTGTGAGCTAGAATCCGAAAAGACCGTTAACGTCACGGACCTTATTACTAATGTCTATCATATAAGACAAAAGGTCAAAGATAGATTTCTTTCAGAACTAAGGTGTCCTCCTCTAAATTGAATCATGTTTCCTTATGTTGTTTATAATATGCAAATATGTGTGCGCGTGTGTTCAGTCGACTGGTTTTCATACGTATTTTCATGTGAAGCTTGCACCTCTAAATGTTCAAAACATATTGTTATGTATATTTAATTTGCATTGTTTGTTGTTTTTTTTTTTTGATGATTGTATGATATGTATATCTGTATCTTGTACTTGACCTTTGTCCAAAATCAAGTTAATGGTGTACCTGACCAGTGACATTTATTTTTTAAACAACATAATACGTTGCTAATATTTCTCTATGAGTGTGGATTAAATATTCAGATTTTTAAACAGCATAATACATGGCTAATATTTCTCTATGATTGTGGATTAAATATTCAGATAATTGTTAATTGCAAACATATTTACTTCAATTTGAGTTAAAGCATAGTCATGATTCTGACCTTAGAATCTTCCACGATGGAAATTTACCAATAAGACGAGTATTTCCAGAAAGAGAATTGCGACATAGGTCAAGTAAAGGAGTAAATAAACTTGTTTATCTAATAATTATTCATTCTTGCCTTACCATCTGAAGTGGTGTCAGTTTTATTGTTGTGTTCAGTTTTTAATTTGGGTTGATTTAATTAGTTATTCAAACAGTATTCACTGGAATTGAAAAGTGCTCAATAATATTCTTGGACTAAAACATTTAATTTGGAATTGTAGTGAATTCGGACAAGGATATCTTGGATTATATTATTGTGATACGACAAAAGGCTGTTAACACATCACCACATTCCAGACCATTGTCAAATTAGTACGTTAGAGACTAAAGGCGCATCAACACGTTCAATATTGGAATTTATTTGGAATACCACTATAATTCAATTGCAACTTCATACATTTGGATTTGTGATGTCACTTTTGGGAATATTTGGGATTTATTTCATAAAACTCTGAGTTCTGTTTACATTTTCAATTTGTGTTCTAGGGGAATAAACAATTTGTTGAACTTTACAAAACTTGTTGTTATTTACCTTTTTGTGTTACTAAATTTAAGACATAGAGTCGTAACAATATGCTGGACTTAATGCATCTATACTGTCTATTTTTTTTCTAGCCTGGTCCGTGCACACTTATGGCTTGTCCATAAGTTTGAGGAAATTGAAAGATTCACGATTTTGCGAGCCACTCAGAACTGGAAAACGAATTGGATTATTAATGTGCCTCTGATTTTAAATAAAGCCATATTTGTTTATTATGAAAGGTTATCTTCATTTTATTTGTGTCATACTGTGTAAATTGACAAATGTAAGAGCAAAGGAATAGCATGACGAAAAATACTGTTTTCTTTGACCAAACCGCAGAATAGTATAGTGAAATGATTTGACATCCATCCCAATGTGTCAGTCGTTACGCCTTTAATTTGCTTAACGTTATGACATTATTTCTGAAGTCATAGTGTGTGATTACACGGGTCACATATATAAAGAATATTAGTATATTAACATAAATAATACATTTCTTATGTAATAAATATAGGATCTCAAATGGGCAATGATTTACATGGGCAAGGGGGGGGGGGGGCTCGGATTTCACCTCTAAACATGTTTTGTCCTACATCCGTAAAACTTAATGACTGACTACCACATGTTCCCCCACCCCGGAAAACTTCTGCGGGCGCCCTTGATGATTTAATATTAATTTATGAAACGAGTTGAATAATGTCCAGTTCTTGTGACCCTTGGCGATCAAAAACTGGACATTATTCAACGAGTTTCATTAATTTAATAGTACATGTAAATGGAACGTTTTCAGATTGACGTGACCTTTTTTCTACACTTCCCTTTTGCAGTCGATTCGAAAACATGGCCGCCTAAAAGTTAGTAGTAATTGTAAAAAACAAAAAGTTCCAGTAGGCGGGTTAATGAAATTTTATCACGATCGCAGCCCGTAACCAATCAGTAAAGAGAATACTGCGTAAGAATTTCTTCGGCTTATTTGGACCAATCAGAATCTCATAAAGTGATATTTAACATATTGTCATATCAAAAATATGAAACTGTACATATTATATGTAAAGTGTACAATGTGATATATAGAGGATCTAAAATGAGTAATGATTTAATATTAAATTTAAGAAACGAGTTAAAAAATGTCCAGCTTTAGCAAGCCTTAGCGAGCAAAAGCCAAAAGCTGGACATTATTCATAAATTTGATATTAAATCATTAACATCTGAAATTATGTTCATCGTGTAGCTTTTATTTTAATGGAAATAGATTAGAGAAAAAAAGAAGGAATAGTTTCGCGCATTCTGACTTTGCCGTTGCACCTTTTCATTTCTTGCGGACAAAAATAGTCTTAGACGCTAGTTGAATAAATGATGCACAGTTCTTCAACCAGTAGCGTCTAAAAATTATTTCTTTTACAAATTATAATTCAAAAGGCAACTATCTTTCAAAATCGATAGAACATTTGACACAGATCGTCATTTTTTAACACTGGATCCCCGTTGAAAACTCCGGTACAGCGTGATGCCAGACATTCACTCGTATTAGGTTAGACGAGCCATACATTATGCAGTGATTCGAATATTTGCAATGATATCAGTTAAAGTATGTCAACTTCACTACTAAGCACTCCAGTTGTTGGGTATGCATGTGAATGGATGATTTCTGGGCGTGGAAACTCACGATTTAATGTATTTGTGACCGGAAATTACATTAATTGATTTGGAACAATACTGTAGACGCAGACAAATCTTATTTAGATTTAGAATTGCATCATATACTAAGAAACATTAGCTTGTTGGAGATATTTTACCGTGAAAAAATGCCTTGATTGGATAACTTTCTGTCATTTGGGAGACCTGCAAATGTTCACATTCTTCTCTAAACGGAGGTGATCTTTTTACTTATGTAAAACAGCATTTAAATCACGCTTGCCATAGGCTGAAGTCGATGATTCAGTCTCCCTGCCCTCTGTCCACTGACCTATATGTTAATTTTATTTGTAACGACGTGAGATGTTTCATACCAATCCACTCTGGGCAATCGATTCGAAAAATGGCCGCCAAAGTGTTGATAGTAATAGTAAAAACAAATGCAACGATCACAGTCAATCATTAAAGAGAATACTGCGCAAGAATGTAATGGGCTTATTTGGACCAATTAGAATCTCATTAAAATGACATGTTAACATATTGTCATGTTAATAATATACGTAAAGTGTACCGACAATGGGATAAAGTTTGCGATGAGGCTGCAAACAGAACATGCAGCATTATTGCAATTACATTTGTATGTACATATTTAAAGTCCCAATGCTGCCATTTTTCATAAATATCACCAATGTAACTAAAGTTGGGAAGGAAGGATTTATTTGTTAAAAAAAAGTACTTGACATTAACCGTTCCCTGAAACAATCATGATGTTAGGTTTAACCGACGTTTAAATATTCACTTTAGAATCAAGGGGTGCCACCCATTTATCCAGTTGCCCAAGTCGCTCGAAATTCCATTCTTTTACGTGAGTGCTCCAAAAGTAGTGATTTGATACATTTGACACATTTCGTTATTGTGTTACGAGTCTATGCTCTTAAAATAAGTAACAAAAAAGAGTGAAGACAACAAGCTTTGTAAATTTTAACAAATAATTTATTTCCCTAGAATACAAAGTAAAAAATGAGAAAAAATCTTAAATTATTGCGAATTAAATCCCAAAATAATCCAAGAATTAAAAACACAAGTCCTAGTAATAAAATGTCCTGAATAAAACTCAGGTCAAGTTCAGAAGAGATCCAAAATTGAAGACGATGACGTGTCTGTTATGGATTGCGAAGTGCTGATGTGTCAGCAGTCTCTTGTTAAATCACAGAAATATTATTCCAGGTTTGAATTCAGTATAAATTCCAGTGAATGTCTTTATCCAAGAATGTTATCAGAGCACTTTTGTATTTCCAGAGAAAATAATCACTTCAATTCCATAATTTGAAGAAAATAAAATTCAGCCCAAACTGGTCATAACATAATACAACTTAAAGTGCTAAATGTTAAAACAGAATGATCTAATGAGCCTTGTTTATTTACAACACAATAGCCTATCAAATTCACTTAGGAATCTCCAAAACCCTGACCCAAATCAACATATTTAATCTTTCTTGTTTACCTGAATAATATTTCTGTTAATAAGCTCATACACATAGAAAATAATGAAGCTATTATTAGTTGTTTACATAAATGAAATAAAAAAGGTCAGTCAGGTCAAGCAGAAATGAACTTAATTTTGGACAAGGTCAAGTCCAGCATACAATGTTACATTACAATAGCATGTAATGAAACAAAAGAAATTGTAAAACTTACAAATTATTAAATTATATATACATAACAATTGACTAATCGAATAACAACAGACCTCGCACGTGGAGGACAAATTGATTCGAGAGAGAATGAAGGGAGGTAGGTCCAAATGTTTTAAGAGGATCTGAGAAGGAAATGACTGCATTAGACAAAAATAAGACTCGGGTTAATATTGGTGATCAGCTAGGTCGCTTGGATACTTTGAAGGGCGAACTTGGACTAAAGACAAACCAAGCTGATTTCCATATTAAACGGTCAGCATACGACGCAGACTTGTAAAATATAATGTATGATAGTTATGCTTTCAAAGAAAAAATGCTCGTAAATGCTACGCCTAGTACTGAGTCATATCAAACGCAAAATGAGGATAGGCTATGACATAAGGATCACCCACCGTATCTAACATAGCGTGGTGTTGACTTCTTATGATTATAACGGTGACGTCATCAACTCTTGTGTTCTAGGTTTCGACTGTAATCGGTTGAAGAAATATAGCATCCAGAAAATCTATATTATTATTATCAAAGAAATTTAATCACGTATGGCAAAGGGAATGGGGCAACAGTCCAAAAGAAGTTTGCAGAAACATCAAGGCCCCTGCACTGATCTACCAAATGACACTAAAATCATAACATGAATAAGAACCGGAAAACACTACTGGTGAGTTGCCTTGGAAGGTTCTTACCACCAAGCAATGCAAGAGGCATAATTACCCACCTTGTCAAGGACATGAAATAATAGAACATGTGGCTATTCCATACAGAGAAAACCTCTCCAAGAAAAACAGATAAGAATCAAAGCCCCCCTTGACCTACCCTGGTTTCCTGAAATCAAGATGTAAAAACATTTTTTAAAAAAAAACATATTAAACGTTATGTGTTATATTTTAGACGTACGTAAGAAAGGAAAAATATATCTCCTGTCACAAACATAACTAAGGAGATAGCAAACGCCATCACTCAAAATAGCAATAGGAAGACGACGACCTCCCCCTTAACCCTGGCCTAGGCGGGGCTAAGGGGAACCAGTCGGCCGGGGAAGGGACCGACGGTCTGGTTATTAAGGTTATCAGGTGTCTCCCCGGCGTGCGGCCCTGACCTCGGATGAAACAGTTTCCCCCAAGCCCCTTAAATTAGTCCAATGATGGAAGTCTCTAATCTATCAAAATTACAATTATACGTACCTATATAGGTAAGATAGAAATAGATAGTAAATATATAATAATTATCCAATAACATAATTCCCTTATATCAACACATTTACATTAAACAACTCAACTAAATATTGTCTATTAAAAGTAAAATATTAATAGGATAAAACCAGTTTGATACATACGTTAAAAGGACCCTAACCATCAGGCCCATCCGCACCAGGTGGCACAGATTGATACCTAAACTATCCAAAATAAAGGTGTATTAGGTAGGGGCACGATCCCATACCAAGAAGCATCATCAAACACCAATAAGCAGAGATCTCGGTCGTCTAATTCCGTACAAGGCGACACCATTAGAACACAAGATCCATCGCAGTCCTAGACGATACTTTCCTTCCTAAACCTCGAACAGACAAGACAAAGACGAGTGCGTGGAACGATTCCCACTCGTGAGGTTCGTAGGATGGTAGCTCCATTTCCATTCAAGGATCATCTTAGTAGCACGTCTCTGCGTGCCGTAATATGTCGGGTGGCCGCACTCGCGTGCCTACCGATCGACGAGAAACTACGTAGTCCACTATGTGGACAGTAATTCTTCGCACATGTCCGAACCAACGAACTCGGAGTAAATCCAACAGACAGACCGACTGGTCACACATGTTGACTCAACAACTAAAACAAAGCAGAAGCCCTGGTGCACATGCAAAGGGACAGACACTACTTCATCCAGAAGAATACGGACAAGAAGGCTGTCATTTTCGAGAATTTCCAAAGACCTCTTGGAACAAGTGACTAGAGAAGAATTACCAAGAATAAGAGAGAAGCGTTCGGTGAAGACAAGAATCAGGGAAGAACATATAAGCCATCAAACATTCTTAAGATGGCACTAACAGTAGCAGCAAAGACATCAGCAACAACAGCAACAACACCAATTTCAATTTTACGAAGATGCGTCCTTTTGCACCTGTGAAGTCAATAGTGAGACAAGGCCGCCCTGCAAGAGAATAAACTCCAGTGTCAGTCACCAAACAAAATGGTCCTTTCCAGAGTCACCCACATTTCTTGAAAATAGGGATATTAATTATTTTGCCAATAAAATTTGTGTTTGTATGTTTTGTGTATGTTATTTTCTTTTCCCACCGAAATTTAAATTCGCTCCCTTATAAAATATGCGCTTGTTGGGTATAGAGTGTTTGTGCGGTAAACTGTGTATGCATCCACGCGTCCTTACTATTGTGTAAACCTATGTGAAAATTGGAAAACTGGTTTCTTTTAGCAATTTCTGTTTCCTTTGATATTGTGTGTGTGGTTTTTCCTTCATGTCCCTGTTTTACCAGTTGTGCCATCATCCAAGAACAGACAAAAGGAATGAGTACCTAATGCTGTAGAGTAGGACGACTGATGGAGGCCATCAGTTTGATGGAGGAAGTGGAGCAGCACCTGGGCCGGGTTGAAGAACTCGAATATTACCCAAACAAGAGGTATTTGAAAAGGTAAATCGCCATTCTGCAAAATGCCAAACAATTAGTCATAGATACGAAGCATGAGGAGACGGAGAAAATCAAGACGGCGTAGGAAAAGAGGGAGAATAAAAGATGATATAAAGAGAGGGGAAGAGTGGAAAAGGAGAAAAGAGTCGGAGTTTGATAGAATACATTTATTTTGGATGGAAATTGATAGAATAAATTTATCTTGGATGCAAATCCAAGAAATGTTTCATCGGTTGAGTTATCCTCAATAGATGCCAGAAGAGGATTGAGAGGAGAAGAAGGAGACTGGGGGAAGGAGACCAACAAGCCCAGTTTAGGCTTATAGTCTCCATAACAACGCCAGGGGAGATATTCTTACTTTTATTTACTCAAAATGTACTTTCTTAGTTAGTTCTTCAAATCCGACCGACATGTCCTGCAAAACTTGATACACACCGAAACTGTATTGGAATTTCGAGTAGCCTTCATTTCCAGCTGAAGTCCATTCTCCTTACTGCACTGATTTGACCCAATAATCCAGCCCCTCATAAATCAGAAAAGCAGAGATGAGTTGGATCAGAATGGAAACAAAATCCATGCACATTCATTCACAATATGACTCTAAATTTCAATATGAAGTAGACCAAAACGACAATTCGCTTTGAAACTGGTGTAGAGCGCATGACTAAGTTAAAGGTCGCTGGGCGGAGCCATGTGCGCATGAACACTGTTATTGTGTATTGCATGTGTATGTGTGTGATTTAGATTTTTAGCGTAACTTTAACAATTTTTTAGTAATATCGCTACGATATCTGCAGTGTGACAGTTTATAATGATGTCTAGCACTGGGGCATCATGCCGCAGACATATAGCATGATGTCCCACCCAGTCATATTATCCTGACACCAGGCCGACCAGTCCTAACACTAACCTCTTAATGCTGAGCGTCAAGCGAGGCAGCTGTTAGTACCATTTTTTAAAGTCTTTGTTATGACTCGGCCGGGGTTCGAACCCGCGACCTCCCGTATCCGAGGCGGACGCTCTAACCACTAGGCCACCGGTATTGTGTGTTGAGGAATATATAGTTGTGAATTTATTTTGGAATAAAGCATAAATTCAATTGCATTGTTTCTTGTAATGACTTTTATTATTAAGTCTTAGGTAGTGATATAAACTGAGCGTGTAATAGAAAGGTTACTGAATTTGTATGGGAAAATATAAAAACTCATTTTCTTCTGAAAATTACTGCTCTCCGCAGTATTTTTCAGAAAAACTCGTTAATATTTTCCCATACAAATGCAGTAACATATAATTATTCATATCTCTGTATAACGTCTATACTTTGATACCCTTGGTGATAGATCATACATTGTTCATTTTTGTGTTCAAATTTTAAGCATTGATCATACATGGTGATAGACCCGTATATCAATCATATTTATTTATAAGTTCCATGCGTTGATTATTGTTTGATTCATTCTTAAAGTTACATTTTCTGGTTAGTTCCAGTTCGGAACGATATCATTTCCCTATACCAAAATTGTGAGGAAAGTAAATATTTCTTGCTGAAGCATAAATGTGAGGACAATTACCTACACTGTAGCTCAATTATTTATGGGGTTTTTTTTTATGTCAATTCAATTTCAGAATTTTTTTTCGAACAAAACGATTCCGGGTAATGGCAGGATTAAACAAACATTTATGAATAAGTCTGCACTGGAACAGGGAATCAGGCATGTATTTGGAACAAGCTATAGGAATAAACACAATATCTAAATCAGGCATGTATTTGGAACAAGCTATAGAAATACAAACAATATCTAAATCAGAAGAGAATATAAAGGTTATCATTGTAGCATGTTTAATTAGCTACATACATTGATTTGAGCTGTATAATTTATAATCTGTTAATTAGCTAGTAAATCTGGTAAACCATTATTATTTAAAAGGTTGTTTGAAGTTTTAAAAAATATATCGAGTATCATGCAGAAGAAAAATAGATGGAGAAGAACAAAAAGGAAAAACGAACAAGTTAACCGCCCTCACCCCGAAAAAGAAAACAAACCATACCTTCTTTATTAGAATTTGGATAATATTTCTTTATCTAATAAAAATTACAGTGATAACAAGACACAAGTAAAATGAAGTTTTACCCCGCACTGAAATTATTTGATGGTTAATATGTGTACATAGCATGAGGGGCACTGTTGCCCTCCTCCTTCAAACTATAATTATGGTGTGTCGCATGCGAGTTTCTTGAACAGCAAAATAAGCGATATAACATCAGGCTAGATCCCCTTCAGTGTAAGATTCGCAAAATCCGCCATGTCGTATGTATGCCAAGTTACTAATAGGCATCTGAAAAGTACTATTATGTAGATAATTTGCAGGATCTATGTTAAAGGGACATTTACATGCAAAGGCGAGCCTTGTCCAGTCTGAAAGCAGATCAAATTATTCCGAAATTCGAATGCAGGAGTTTTACTATGAAGCAGAAGATAGCATGTCGAGCCTTAACTGTGAATTTTCTCTTGACATGCCAAAACTGTGCCATCCTTTATGTTACCGAAACAGTTTATTTCAGAAAACAAATAACCAACTAAATGATTCATATTAATGAGACATTAAATGGGAATTATAGTGAATTCAAACAAGGAAACCTTAGATTATATTACTGTGATTCAACAAAAGACTGTTGGTACATCATTACAATTCAGGAAATTGGTACATTAATAAATTAGAGACTATCGTCCACTACAGGCATATAAACACCTTCTGCGTTAGAAATTATTTGACATGCCACTACACTACAGGCCACTATAGGCATATCAACACCTTCAGCGTTGAAAATTATTTGGAATACCACTAAAGTTAATTCATAACTTTATTCATTAGCACTCGTATAAGTAATTCTATGATTATTTGTGATATAATTCGAAGTGCCTTAGTTATTTTTAAATTTTCACTTTGAATTCTATTGAAATAGAATTGTATAAAGTTTATTGTTCTTACTTTATTAGATATTTTAAGACCATAGAGTCTGTCTGTCTGTCTGTCTGTCTCTCTCAAACCCAATATGAAGACAATCTCTCTCTCTCTCTCTCTCTCTCTCTCTCTCTCTCTCTCTCTCTCTCATCTATATTATTATATGATCATTTTTTTCTCCGTTAACTTTACATTGTTAGAATTGTGCAATATTTTACTCACGTGGACATAATATTTCACTCACGTGCACGACACGTGTGCCCAATAGTGTATTAGGAACTACTTTGTAAACAAATCATGTTCACTCACGTAGTAGACACTTTACGTTTTGGTTGATTAAATTTGTTTCTGAATGAATTTAAGCAGATGTTTCGTGGACTGCCACATTCCGCGTTAACCTTTTTGATACAATGTTTCGGATTTAGGCTAGCGATAGACGCCAGAGAGGTCATCAAATTGTTGGGTCCCTACAAATAAGGTGCAAGTGACAAGGCATAAACTGTCTTCTTTAGCTGGTAATAAGAATGGCCAAAAATATACTTACAGTTTTACATCCTGAATTTCCTCAAGATGTGCTTTCTTAGTTCTGGAAATCCGAATTACATAAGCCATGTCATGGGTTCTCAAGCTTGATTACACATTTCGAAATTGTACTGTAATTTCGACTATATTCCAAGTGAAATTACAGCCTCCTTACTGTACTCAATATGAAATAAACATTATATTCTATAGCGTCTTTTTGATAATTGCAATTTAAAGACTTCATATTTTCCTCATATTATGATTTGAAACATTCAATGACAGAACAGAAACACACCTGCAGATCTCAACACGCGGCTCCTTCGCTGCTGAAATCGGATGTACTTCCTGTAGAATTGACACAGATAAATCCAATCATTATCACGACATTTAGCAGAATTGACAAAAATACCAAAATCTATTCGTTCCAGACTTAATGGAAAAGTTGTTGCAATGCGCATTCATTCAAGATATGAATCTAAATTTCAATTTTAAGTAGACCAAAATGCCATTTTCTTTCGAAAGTGATGTCTAGAGCGCGACTAAGTTCAAATGTATCTGGGCGAAGTTATGTGCGCATTAATAATGTTGTTGTGTACTGATGAATCTGCGCTTGTGTATTTAGTTTGGAATACCGCATAAATTTATTTACTTTGTTTCTTGTAGTGTATTTATGTTTATCTAATTAAGTCTTAGGTAGAATAAGAAAATGAACATATAATAAAAAGGTTACTGCATTTGTATGGGAAAATATGAACTCGTTTTGTCGGATGGACATACTTTACTCCCTAGGTCGTGCAGTATATCCATCCGAAAAACACATTCATATTTTCCCATACAAATGCAGTAAATTATAAATACCAAACTTAGTTTGAATCCATTTCAGCTTCAGAGTTTCAAAGCCCTGGTTTGCGGAATTATATTCTTTTCAGGAGCACGTCCATGTGGAGTGACTTACATTGTTTCTATTAAAATTACAGAGGATCGAATTTGTTTAGTAAATATGAGGATAAAACAAACAAACGTTTACAACACAAAGGCAGACGTATCAAAGAGAGCAGCACCCGTTTTGATTATGACGAAAATTTAGAATAATCACAGCTTGTTACAATGCTGCTGATATTTTTCAGCACTGAGGCACATTTAGGGAACTACAGATTTTAAATTCTTGAGACTGTTCAAGCTGAAAATGAAGAGATGAAAACAGAACAATAATGCAAGCTTGTTTAGAACTGTCTTGTTAAAATATATCCAAATGAATATTAAATCTTTAGTCCGCATGTTAGAAAAAGACAGAATCTTCGTTCGCTTAAAGTATATGCATAAATTATCTTATCACTTTTCGTTCAATGTCTCAGAATGTCTTGTATTAATGAAAACATAAAATAGAGATATTTATGTAATGTTAATTAATGAACTTTCTGTACAAAACTGAACGTATAGTCCGTAAAATATGCTCTGAAATTTCCTTGGAAGTAGTGTCTATTCGGTAAGTAAAGTGAAAGAAACAATTGTCACTTACTGGTGCAAAACCATGTTCCATTTGAGAAGTAAGGAATATAATCCACTTGCCTGTGACTGCAGATTAAATCCATTCATATGTCGCATGAAACATTTTTTAAAATTCAAAGCTAAAGAGTAAATCCATATCGAGAATACAATGCAGACAGACCGATGGCACAACTGAAGAGCATATATATATATATATATATATATATATATATATATATATATGCGCCTAACCCCACTTACTTCATGAGTGGTGTACAGTATCTTTCGTAAAAACGCTCAATGCCTAATTCATTTGTAAAACGTATATATTAACATAATTGAGAAGAATGATTGAATAAACGGTAAATATATATGATAAATTAAAACATTCCGAGTTGGAGGAAAGAACTCCTTTGATACGGTGTAGGAATTTAACGGTCTCAACATTGCTACGCAATATATTAAGCTATTTCTTTCCTCCCGCTCCGAACAAAACATACATGACGTTTTGTCTAGGTATGTATATTTACACCAATCTGATTAAAATCGAGATCTCAGACAAAACGGAGATTTTGAAGGAAGGGGGACAAAAAATTTACCATCTGGTCACCTTTAACATTCCAGATTCATTTACTTTGAGAAGCTTATAATTAAAGCGTTATATTTGATGTAGATTAATCGCGATGACATGTTCCAAATGATGTTTTCAGTCAGCATATCTCATTCTCACAGACGGAATGAGATTAGTATAGCCCATAAATGAGAGGAAGTGTCCTATCATATAGAAAACCGCCAATGTAATGCATATCTTTTAAGAAGAATGATAAAATGTTTATCATGGAATTATCGTTCAATATCGTTTCATAATTGGATGGACATCTTTTTCAAAGAATAAATTATAAGAATTTCATCAATTTTGTAACCAAATAAGCTTATCTGTACGTTATGGTCAGAATTGCTACCGAACAATTCAACAATGTATGATATGATATGATTGACATGTGTTATCAAATAACACAAGCAGTAAAATCGTATAAATATATATGTTCATGGTTTGTGACATATCTAAATCAATAAATCGTATATGGCACCAAGGGCTGTTACAAAAATTTCTGAACAGGGAATATATGAACCAAAAGGAAACATGCTAAACTGGTCTATGATTATTTGTCATTATTAATGCAAAGGCCACTTTTAAAGTCTCTGATGCATCACGCATAACAAAAATTAGGACAGGCGTCCCACAAACGTTAGTACTTGGTCCATAACATTTTCTTGTTTATATCAATGATGTTGCTGAAAGCTTGTCTAGTATAACAAGACTGTTTGTTGACTACAGTTCTCTATTTAACGTTTTCACAAGTCTTAATATTAGTGAACAGCAAGTGAACCAAGACCTAGAAAGATTTCATACATGGACCAAACATGCCTTGTCTTTTTAACTTCGTGCTGTTTATTCGACTGTAGCTAGAAATGGTATGGGAGTGCAATAAATTATGGTATCAATCAAGGCTTCATATCATTGAAATTGACTATATGCATTAAAGTTCAATAAAGAATGTTTAGATCCGTTCTTGATTTTTTTACAGAGTTTTAGTTGAGATAATAATATCAGTAATCGAGATCAGGACTGAAGATTATATTTATTCACGGTTCAACATGAAATGCAAGCTATACCAAGAAGAGAAGAAAACAGAATTTTAAGTAAAAGCAAAACAAACTACATTAATACATATGACACGAATCATTTCACTAACAAAAAGGATCTGTACCTCGGTAAAAGTTAAGTGACAATGTATTAAAAAATTATCTCATAATTCATGGCATTTTAATTTAAAACTCATTAATGCCATTTCCTCTTTCTCTAGCATTGTTTTTAAAGTCGTCCTATCTGAAATCCGGATTGGGTTAGGTATCCATGAAACAAATCCGTCTCCTTTTCGCAGAGCACGTTAGGGAACAACCCAGACCCAATCTATTTCAATTTGTGAAGCTTACTTACAAATGTATTTTCTGAATCATATTAGTTATTTTCTCACTGCAAGTGGAGATATTCTAACCGTTGGACGTTTGCATGCCCAGCTTCTTTATCAGCCTTTGAGATGAACAATGTTATCACACAAAGTAAGCGTATGTTGTACTGACAATATATTAATTAGGTTTTACTCTAGCTTTCAAAGCACCTAAACGACTTTACCTCATCTTGTTATCCTCTTCGGTTTAACATAACATATTCGTTTCTTGACAGGGTGTGAATTTCTTAGAGAGCAACATAATCAACATAGAAATAATTTCTATCAATATATCACTTTTGCCTTCACACATATCAAACAAATCCCTGCTTAACAGTTTCCTAAAATTCCTGCGGTCTCTTTCTAAGATATCTTTAATGTTTCTCGATCGTGTGGATTCTAAGCTATTAAATTGGCAGTAGGTAAGAAATGAACACCTAACACAAACTTTAACCTAAGTTAGTGAAGTGTAAGATATGAGCCATAATGGCGAACTCCTGAAACAAAGGAGTAGTGCTCATCAAGATGCATCCTCGTTACAAGATAAAACAGTATTAAGCAAGGGTAAAAATATTCCTCTTTCCAGGGTAAAACGGTATTAAGCAAGGGTAAAAATATTCCTCTTTCCAGGGTAAAACGGTATTAAGCAAGGGTAAAAATATTCCTCTTTCCAGGCTAAAACGGTATTAAGCAAGGGTAAAAGAATATTCCTCTTTCCAGGGTAAAACGGTATTAAACAGGGGTAAAATAATTCCGCTTTCCAAGATAAAACATTGTTAAACAGGGGTTGTTGTTGTTGTGGGGTTTAACGCCATTTTTCAGCACACGATAGGCTATACATGGCGGCCAGTATTAATAGGGGGAAGAACCCGGGACAACCCTGGAACAGGGGTAAAAATGTTCCTCTTTCAAGGTAAAACAGTTTTAAAGGTCACTGGCCATACTCTAACATTTTTCTTTTCACACCAGATTTGCATTACATGACTAAAAGTAGTTATACTCGCACAAAAAGAATGAAAAAATTATCAAGTGTAAAGAAGAAATAATAATTTAATTACACGAAATAGAAGTAAGCAATGCTGTTACTTTCCCTTACCTGCGACTTTTCATCTATAGAGGAAGCTAGCCGAAAATGACTTACATTGATAGTGAATATCACACATAGAAAGATACTTGCAGTATTAATATAATCGCATCCTAAATTACGAGATTTGTGAACCCGTTTCCATGTCCAGAGAAGAAAAAACCTTAGCAGAGATACACAAACAATCCAAAACGTTCAGAAATATTGGATTTGACGCTGCAAACGGCAATATAAGGTTTGGCGCAGTCCTTAATGATGGATGATTTGAGCTCATCTGGACCTATACATGTCTTACATGTGGTATCGGAGTAAAGTCGCGTAATCAGTTTTCCCAACCTATGACAGTAATCCCGTTGAAGAAACACACACAGAGAAGTCAGTGAAATAATAGCCAGGATTGAAGCAATTCCAGTTGCTAATGCTGTTTAAGTACAAACGATAATAATTGACAATGATTTCCTTATATATAAGTATGCCTACCGTGTTTCTATAAAGGCAACTCGCACGAGAGCGTGGTATACCAATACCAAGTGGGCTGAGGAAAGCTGACATATTTTTACCAGAGGAGCCGAGCAGGCGAAACTAGCACAGGTAGTTGGTGATAACCAAGAGCGTCGTCGCCGTATTGCTTTACCATTGCCACTGAGGCTGTCGCAAACGCACGACAATTACAATTACCTAAATTGAGTTAAAACGTCCTCGTGATTTACAAGATTATTTAGTAAATATCTCGGCCGAATACGAGACCGGTAAAGACTTCTTTCAAATATGCGTCCAGGAATCATATCAACATTTCAGCGCACCGGTACCGCTCCGGTTATGCTGGAAATTATTCTCCATGTGTATTTGGATATGTCACTTAATGATGAATCTAAAACCACAAATCCGTGGACTCATAGCGCGCTCGTGTAATCCCGATCCGTAAAGATGCTGAGATCATTAATAATGAAGTAAATAAATGAAATAAATAAAACGTTTGCCAGGATTCTTGAGACGTTGGAAAAATTAACTAATGCTGGTCAGGATGATGGACAGTAGATAGAGGCGTTGAAGTTCAGCTGAATATTTCCCCGTTAGATCCGATTCGCGGGTCGCATTACATTTTGACACCAATATATATTTCGCGTTGCATCTTGCAAGCGGTAATACAGAGCAGCCTCGGAAATATAAACATCTTGGTAAGATGAAGTTTGGTGACCTCAAGTTCTCCATACAGATTATTGATATCACGAAGTTAATGACTTGATCCTGGAATAGTTGTTAATGATTTGTTTCGAATAAAGTTCTGCAGTCAATTAGGTAATCGATATACACATTCAGTAAGTTTAATACTTATTTGTTATTGTTGCACAGTACAGAGTCGTTACACTGTTACGTGTGGATCAAAAATTTCATCACATAATATACAGGCATAGCACACAACTCATGCAATGTACAGTTGCGAATATATCCGAACAAAATAAAAATCCATGTAGTGCTTCATAACCTGGTTGGGTATGATGGCCGCCGAAACATCAAAGACGCAAATAAGCGTAATGCCCATCAACACAGAAAAATACATGACTTTTTGATTGGGTCAGCTGAAGTTCATTGACCCACTGCAGTTTCTAGATTTCAGTCTCAACGAGCAAGCCAGCAGCCTTGTGGCGAATGGTAATGGTCGTTTTACTAGTCGATATGGTACCGCTAATCCTGAAAAGCTGAACTTTGATAACTTGGGAAGGAATCTACGAGTACACATAAGCGGATGTTACAAGTTTATTGAAACCCATTTGCCACCGACAGAGGCACTCCAGTCAACGTTGCCTAGCAAAGGTAATGATGACAAAGGCTATGCACATGCGAAAAAAGTCTAGTCTGCGTTTAATTGCCAAGAACTTTAGTGACTACTATCATGATCTGTATTTGTATATGTACCAGTGCTCGCGGATTTTGTCATCGGGAATGGCTTGGGACGCGCTGCTGTCACAAACCAAGGTTGAGTTGGAATTACACACCAACATAGATCAGCATCTGTTTATTGAACGTGGTATTCGTGGTGGTATTTCTATATTGAGTCATCGCTACGCGCGCGCCAACAACCCAAGCGTAGACCTATATCACCATGCTGTTCTAAACAATACAATCTTGTACATATCTTCTTCCCGCGGTGCATACATATACCGATCGAAATTGTTCCTAGTGAGTCTAACGGTGGTGATTTTAAAATCATTTTGTAGGTAACCGTAGCAGTCTTCCATCGCAATGCTTTTTGCAGATTTTAATCCCATTGTGTTTTGATTTCCTTATATAGTGTTTGTGTGATGGACGGAGGTCGTGTTACCGAATCGCGAGATTTCCCTGCGATCCAGGTTGACAGTTCCTTTGCTTACTTATGTCCGAATAACAGTTCTGCCAGTGTACGGTGAAAATCGTTACACAATAGCTTGGTCACAATGAATGTTTACACGTCCAACAGGAACCCACACCTTATGTTTTGTTAACAACGCAGCATCAGTTCCGAAAAATTCTTTGCCCGGAACCATTTACCACAGTGGTGGCCATGTTAGTGGTGAATGTGCATAATACGTTTAAGCGCGTCTGTGACACTTGCTGAATCTTTATCATTCAGCTAGAAAGATTAGTTGTTAAAACTAAACAAAAGAAACAAAACAAGCTCAAAAAAGATAGACGCCGAATGGCCCATTTGGGTATTTAAGGAGTTTATGGGAAAATCACGAATTAGGGCTAATGATGATGCGTGGGTACTTTTTGTACAAGCGCGTAGGCAATTTCAATTGGAAAACAAGGAAGATGGTAATGAATTATAGCAAAATTTAAGGAAAACAAATACAGACGAGAAATGATTCCATATTTTCCACCTATGCAAAACAGTCATGAGCCCATGGTGCCCATATTTCTATACGTTTTTTATTTTGTTGAACGTTCACGTGAAGCCAAACCTGAACCCGGACAATCATACGAACCAAAACCACGAACATCATACAAACTTGAAGAACCACTACTATACAGAGCCAAGAAGTGGAGGCGGTAGCTCCACCCGAACGTGTACATACACTCGAACCTACCAAGAAAGAATACAATAGAAATACTTCGAGATTTAACAAACCCGCACACACACAGGAACAACACAAACCTCCTGAACCAATACAGGAACAACGTGCATCTGTACACCAGCTGAAACATGTATCACAGCAATAAAGCCCTGCTGCGTCATCACAGGAACATCAGCCTGCACCACAACTACTATTCTGCATACAGGAAGAAGCCAAAAATAACTAATAGGGTGGCTAGAGGAACAATAATCACATTAAACGGTCTTTGGGGACAATGGGACCCTCGCGGATAGGCTGGAAACATTTGTGGGGTCGGTTCTCGCTGGCAACCATGCGCCAGAAGTTTTTAATGAGGCCGCATCGATTTGTAAGCGGGTTCTCACCAACGACATCATGGACCCGGGGACGTTTCGCGCTGAGATGCATAAACTTGTTGAAGGCACCAATGACACCAATGAGAACAAAACTGGTACAATTGAGTCCTGGTGAACTTCCTGATTTCAGCGAAATTAAAGTTCCAATGCAGCGTGTTGTTGCAAATACAACCCAGAGTGTTACCTCGATGATCACGATCTCATCAACGAAACCAGAATTTTCTGTGACTTTTTCTGTACCAATCACTGCGATTGAAGGTCGCACACTCGAGGTTGCATTTGTATCGTTTGGCGGCTTCCCCGCAAATAACTCACTTCTGTTTTCTGCAGATGGCTGCGCCACCTGCCATGTTGTTAGACATTCTCAATCAATGAAAAAGTTGGACGGAGGATTTACATGGTTATCAAACAAGATTCTAAAATTTGTATGCGTGAACATGACCCCACACTCAGCTATCCTATCTCGACGAATCTCTAGTCGTGGTTGAGAACAGTTTTTTGTTGGCCTGAAGATATTAAAAAGATTCCAGTAGACCAACGGATTCTGCTTGCAGGACCCAATGATCACTGCTAGGGTTCAGCTTAACATGACCTGTGACTCCATCAGTGGTAGTTATTAAGTCGCAGGGTTATATATTATTTGGGTTTGCTGCGAATGAGGCCCAACGGATTTGATATCGATTACTCCCACGCCCGTCTATATTCTATGCTGTAATGGTCGGATGATATATATTCATTTTACCCTCGTGGACTAGGACAGTCACATGATGATCCTGAGCAGGAGACCATAATAATGCAACTATACTTTAGAGATCGACCTGATATTTAAATAAAATGAGCGTGGTACTTGGACGTGTAATACCCGAGTGTATTATTGTTATGTATATCTATATTTGTTGTAACTCCTGGTATATGATTTTAATTAAAATTTACAATTTTCATTCATGGTTGTAAACAATATATTTTTTGATAAATTGTGCACGCGATTTGAATCTGCGTAGGTGTAACAAAATAACCGCGTTGGGGTCGGATAATAACAAAACACTTTTGACGTTGACAAAAATATAATGTTTATTTATGGATGATTCAATGAAAAGACTACGTTAGATTCGTGCGCCAGCAAAATCCAAATATTGGATATTTAACAAAATATGCACGAACCAGATAATGTATTGTGATTTAAATGAAATGTGTACTGATTGGCAAGAAAACACTTAAATAGTAAATAGATACAATGATTAATGATTCAAAGTGATTCCACACAAACAATGAAAAAGGGAAGACTGATACAGGCAGATGTGGAGATTGGATTTGTCAACAATTGCATCATGACGTTGATTAGTAGCCAACGTTTTTCCTTCGATGGAAAGGAAATAGAAGCAATTCTCAACAACCTTTACATTGCTACAACGATTATCTTACTCGCCAGATGCAGCGACGATTATGCGAATTCTGCGGTCTCTTCTGTCTTACAATGACTCATCCGATCATGCAGATCATACACTGTCTTTAATGCGGCAGCAATGGTCAGTGCCTCCCCCCTCCCATTCCGCTGATCTAGCATTTACAAATCCTAATTTAAACCTTGGGTCTTTGCAGCGTCATAGAAGCTGATTGAGGTTTTTGTGCGTGATTCAACTCAATCACATGCATGGGGTTCGCATGGTTATTTTTAGGGCATAAGATACAGTCATCTTACGACGAAATGGCACTGACAACAATGCAGTATGACATGATGCAGTTGCTGTTGCTGGCCGAGTTATGTTGTGAACATTAACACTGGGATGCTACGCCAATCTTTTCACTAGTCATCGAAGACCGTTTGCTATATTTTAGCGATCTTGAACCTCGTGCAGTTGCGCCTCGAGCACAACATAGACGCGCACCCAAGGTGCGATATTGAGGGACACTTTGCAAGGCAAATAAGTGTCCAACATGGTCGCAGTGCACCAAATATGTGTTTGTGGTGTTTCAAAATATTTCTATAGAGCATATACAACATTGGAATGCTCTGATATTTGACAAACTCATATTATCAGAGGTTTCTTTGCGGTTAAACTATTATCAGGAACCCTCCGAAGAAATTTTCCTTAACTTCCTTAAGTGGCACGTGCATACCACAAGCTATGGTCGTACATGGACCGACGTCAAATCATTGACACTAGTCTGCACGACTTTCGTACGCTGTACCCGATTTATTACTTTTCATTGGAACACACAAGGAATTCGTAAATTAACTCGTAACGCTTTTTCAGATAATAATGTCCTATCACAAAGTTAAAGTTGACCTTAGCCCAAAGCAGCTTGCAAAAATAAAGAGTATCATACAAAACGATTGCTGGGTCACAGTGAGGCTTTCTCCAGCAAGGTTAACTGGGACTATCCGCGTTTATTTGATCCAAGCGCAAATTAATCAGCTAAATGCTGCCAAAAGAAAGAACATATCTGGCACGTTAAATTGTCCAAGTCTGAGGTTGCACAAATGCAAGAGACCGGGAGAATAATTCCATACATCTCGACCATTCCAGGTTGTTAGCGGATGCGACCCTAGCGGTTGCAAAGCTGCATTAAAGGCTGTTGGAACTGCATCCGGGATGGTTCTAAAAGAGACGAATGGAAGACGGATAAAAAAGGAAAAGATGTTCGATTATTCAGGAGTGGTGGTCAAAGGTTCCCGAGGGGGAGTTGTTCTCGGTTGTGGCCTGATTTGGTCTCTAGGACAAAAAATCATTCTAGCATTTTCGATTTGCTTTTATGCGGGATGAACTTGCATCGATGTTTCCATGCACACGGAAACTGGCATCATCAACCTGGATTTAATAATAGGAACTGGAACGCATTGGGTAGGAATCATGGTGACGCACTAATATCGTTTATATATTTGCTTGCACCACCACTTGAAGTTGTTGATTATTTAACCCGGGACGGCAGAAGACAGACTCTGTTTTATACAACGCTGCCATTGCAAACCACGTAAGCCGGTTCCATATGCAGAGATCTTGTTTCTAAATCGTTGCATACACTCGAGCGTTTTCCAAACTCGCAAGCACTCATTGATTTTACCTTGTCACTTAGAAGCACGCATAATAGTATACGAAATGTCTATTGACATTTTCGAGAGCTCAAAAGCCCAATGACTCGGTCCCGATGTGGATCTGACCAGGTTTGCTATCAGAGCGAATTTGACTGAGTTAACCAGTCGGATTGTTATTGATATCGACCCGGGTGAGCTTGTAATTTTTGAAGATTAAATTGGAAAACTATGAACATCTAGTGTGGACATTCATGATATTTTTGAACCTGAGAGGCGCTGACGCAAAAAAACCTGATAGAAATTAGAGACTCTGATGAGTCGGTTGCGTTTGTCAAAGTTTATGTTGACTATGGTGATGCTATAACAAAGCGAAAAGTGGATGTACAGATCGCAGAGGTACTTTTACCACCACGCTTAGTAACTTCCTGGGGCTTATTCTAGAACATATTAGCAGGACAAATAGAAGGGGAAAAAGACAGCATAAGAAATGGTCGACTTGTTTTCTATTATATCGTGGTGTTTTGATACACCTAAACCTCATATCTTAAAGGTGCGCGAGTCTGGATCGTATTTATATTCATCGTAGCCGGCTTTAGTGGCGAATGGAATGCAGTGCAAATAATGACAAATAATTACCAGCTCATCAGACCATCGGTAACGCGTACGTTCAAGATAAAATTGTTCAAAGATCTTTCACGTGTACAATATCGGTGTCATTGGTGGCCGGAGATGAAATTCAGTTTCAAGAACTCAGTGTTTATCTAGACGGCAATTAACCGTCTTTGGTGTTTGTGTTTAACAGTAGACTTATCATCATAGATAAGTGATGGGTTCTGACTGCGGTGATGACATTCCGATTTTGCCGACTGTGTGTTAAACCGGCTGATAGTGGATGCTAACATCGAATGTGATTTTGTTCCACTTGTTGACGAATATCTTCGTCAGAGTGTTGTTAACCAGGTCTTGTATACACTGAAAGATAATCTTGTTAAGAGCCAAATAGAAATCGACAGTTTGAAGAACCCTCATATACGAATTCCAACTCAAGGCCAGCTTGGCTTTATATTACTAACACCAGAATCCCTCAATCGGTGACTGTACTGCCAGGTGTGAAAATACTCAGGGATTGTTTCTACCACAACACTGTATTGTTCACTCAGACACCTATGTCGATAAAATTTCCAGACAAGCATATCGAGTTAACATTAGCAAGACTGACAAAAGCAAGATGAAGACTGGTATTGAACAAAAATGTTCTTGTCTGTGTAACAGTTCTAGGATGAAAATAAGAACAATTGGCTTCACAAAACGAGATCGTAATCAGTGTAGTTTGAGACTAATGTGGAAGCATGAAAACAATCGCCAGGGACATACATATTCCTCGGGACCATATTTTCTGTGATTGCATGTTAATTATACCAGGAAAGAAAAATAATTAGTTAGAAGTGCTTGTTTGTCTTGCACCTGATCCAAGCCAGCCTGTCAAGCAATTATGCTACGCGATTATATTATTAATTATAAGAACTATGACTCTCAATGTTACCGACCCGAGAAAATAATCGAAGGGAAAAAACAGTTGTCAAGATGAAATCACCAGGAGATCCGCGCTACTTGGAAAATGCAAACGTATGTGTGTAGTTGTAGATTTTATTTACAGTTTCGCCCTGGCAACCACCGGTGGTCTGGTTGTGGCGAAAATCACGACAGCGACAGCTAATATAGGCACACCAACCGGAATGTTGTTAGAACCATATCAACATTAACTGATGTGACTGGCGGCTCTGGTAAAATAATCTCGTTACGGCTGCATTAGCGAATTTATTTGTGTTTATTCAGAACTTCTAGCCGTCTCAATGCAATTAATAAACTCTACTAGATGGCTGTTGAAGATAAAATAATTAGCATGGCTTAGTTTGACATAGTGTTGACGGAAACAGAAAACCACCGAGGACTCCAAGAGCAGATACGGAAGCGGGTTGGGAGGGTAATAGATTTACAGGATTTGAACATTTTTTAAATATTTGCCAGTGCATTTATTGTATGTTCCGTAATGATCTTTCGTATGATTTCACAATCGAATAATTGGATAGTTTGGCAATAGCGATTTTGTTGATTACTGATCTATTTTGAAGTTTTCAATTGCGCATTATTTTCCTCAGGTGCACCTGAAAGTAACGTTCACGCGTGGGTACGTACATGTGATATGAAGACAAATTCATGGGGGGGGGGGGAGAAGGCTTTAACCTAAATAGAAAAAAGCAAATCCGCTTTTATCATACTACTACTGTGGTAATTCTTGAGGCGTTTCAAGTGTAGAAATAACACAAGGATCTTCCTAATGAGATGGTTAGCTCTGATTTCATTCGTAATTTCTCTTCAGTAAAAGATCCTGTTAGATATACATATTTGCAATTTCCAGTAAACTATGAACAACATTGCAAAACCTACGTAATAGAACCGCTTTTCCTTAGTGGTGAATGTTGCACGCTAACTAGGACGAGCCATCAAAACTCCCAAATTTCGACATCGGGAAAATAAGGTACAAAAAGTTCTCGAAATCGAAATAATGTTGCAGTTTAATCATATGCATATTTTTCCGGCATTGATTACACTTTGTGTACTTAGGACTATAGTCCAATGGTCCTAATAAGGATTTTACGACCGAGGGTCAGTTTATGTCATGTTGGTCATGTAACTGGTTGACATCTGATTGGTAGCATGTAAATGACTGATACTGACTGCTTTTGTGTATGTAGTCACGAACGGGTAGACAAATTTAGCATGGTCTATTTAACACACTTTTAATATAATATATTATGACAATGTAATATTCAGCTTTCATCTGTATTCACTTTTATGTAGTATATAAAAATTTGTAATCACTGGCACTTAAACACTAGAGTATCATGTCAATGAAAACGGCAAAGTTAGCTTGAACTCAACACTGATTACCAATTGCAAGAAATAAAAAAGCCAGGATTAGAACTACTAGTAAAATCTTAGGTAACAATAAACATAAAACATATACATGAACATATTAGTTTATAGATATTTGTTGATTAACTTAATTGAAGCTATGGAGAGAGAGAGAGAGAGAGAGAGAGAGTATGAATTTCCATTTTTTTAAAAAATGGAAACATCGTAAACCAAACTAATTTAGGAGTTTTATAATAAATACACGCTTTTTTCTTTGCTGTTGTGTGTTGTGAGAAGTCATATAACACTGTATTTTACTCTTTCTTTACAGATATTCAAACAAAAAGAAAACAACATAGCTGGGGTAATCTTACCTTCCAAGTTAGTCTTGGATTAGTACGATCTAACTTTAGACAATAGAAATACAAAAATGTAGGCAGCTTTGTTCAAAATATATAAAGGCGTTATTTAAAGTTCCACTCGATTTTATATCTTTCTTAATTATAACACGTTGATACCAGGACTCTTTTATGTGAATGAGTACGCGTATACTTCGTCATTTGCGCTTGAACACAATTAAATATATATCACTAAAAATTCCAATTGAATTGCCATGAGCGAAATCTTAACAAGGTTTAATGAACACAAAAATAGAGAAGTCAGGCTAAATTTTCTACTCCTATTTCTCATAACCTCCCGCATGTTATCCTATTGGCATCTATATTTACAAATATGACCTTCAAGTTCCACATACAACTACTGGGATGGTCTTTTTTGTTTAACAAAAGCAATGTAGTAACAGTATTTGAAAGGACAGAGATTTTAACTTTACGACGGGAATAATAGTCTGGTAAGGGGCAATCATAAGTCGTAATCCTACCTTGTGTGGTTGGTTGATAATTTGATGCTTGTCCCTCCAAATGCAGATAGGGACTTTATAAGGGGTGGGATAATTAATTAATTTGTAAGGGGATCATCGGATGGAAGTGGAGACAGGAAAGTGGTGTTTTGCTTTTAAGGGATTCAAATTGTATTTTATGCCGCTTGTCTTAATCCTACCCTGTTTGGTCAGTACACGAGTGGATACTGATCCCTCCAAACGGAGGTAGGGAAGTCATAGGGGGATAGGAGTTTTGTCCTATTTATATAGTTGATCATATGGTGTTAAGAGGCTAATGAAAATGGTATTTTAATTGATAAGGGATTTAAATTATATATTTTATATTTATTTAATTTACATCCTACACTCTATGGTCAGAAAACGAGTGAATGTTAGTTATTCCAAAACACATTTTAAATAGTCAGTGGAGTTTTGTCCTTACATCTCTTGTTATAGGCCAGACAAAAATTATATTCATTTCAGTTATAGGGCATAGAATCTTCAAGCGATTACATTTTCCTCTAAAACAGAACAAACAGACAGATAGAGTCATCCGGTTTAAACTAAACAAAATACGGCAAAATATGGGATTTCAGTTCATGTGCAAACAAATTCACATTTCTTGCCGAAGAGGTCAACATTAGTACAGACGCCCCATATGATTTATTTATTTGTAAAGTTCTTAAGATTTACATTCTTATAACTTTACATTTAATTGGCACCATAGAGCCATTATTGTGCTGAGGTACCGTTAAACGTTGTTACATATGCATGTATACCATGACGACTGCCAATAACGTGTTTGTGACAAGAAAAGGACATCTCTAATTGGCAATTTATGTAAATTCTATCGAATTCCCGTTTCTTTAGCTCCTTATCAAGGCCATGCCTAATCCCTTTTGTTAACCTTCAATCATTTTCTAATAGTAAGTCATAGTCGCGTGTAATATTTAGCCATATTATGCTTAGACTTTGAACAGTTATTACTATTATGTACGTCACTTGTTATCCCCCAGAGAGAGAGAGAGAGAGAGAGAGAGAGAGAGAGAGAGGTGCAATGTTACATGTACAATTTATCTTGGAATTGGAATTTTAATAATGATAAGCATTGCACCGTGTCTTAAACCAAATTTAGTGATTGCAGATTTATATACTTCGAAGAAAAAAATTTCTTTAACTGCAATGCGATTATCTCCAACCATTTTAACTTTTACTGAAGCGTGTGAATTCACTTAGATAATTGAGAAACACACGATTCATGAATCCAGCCACAAGCCTGCTGATAGCAATGTTAAGATTAACAATTAACCATTATGGTGGCGATAACTGGAATTTAAAACTATGAATCGGATATAAAGTGAGAATGTTATCGTTATCGGACTGTCTGAGGAAGGGTACCGACCTGTCAAGACGGCGGACTGCGAAGCAACCGATGCCATAGATGCTTAATTGATATGGTGATTAAACCACGAGTGGGACGTTTTATTCAATGCACATACTGGTTAACAAATTCAAACGAGAGAGTGAGATGAAAACAAGTATCAATATAGTTAAATACTCGATTTCAAGCTCTAGGTGTGTGATTCATTATGTTTATCAATGTTTTTGTGTTATATTTTAAGAAATGCTACATCGATGATCGGGCTAAGCAAAGTCTCATGAAACATGTCTGAAATACATCGTGCTGTCAACGACTGATTATTTCGCATTCTTGGCATCACAAGTCAACAGCTATAAGAATGCGGATTCAAAACAGAAAGGAGCAGGACTCGGCACACAGTTTTATTACCAGCTAAAGTCTAACAATAGGCATTCAAGGTTAAGTGAAAAGTCATATAATTTATTAAAATGCGTGATGATGTAGCGGAGAGCAGCAGGAAGGGTGAACCCTACAACTTTTTGCCTGAACCGTTAAGTAAAAATAAAATAACAAAAATAAGGTCAATAACGATAAACCGAGCCTTCTAACTATATTATTACCGTACGGTTTAAAAAACGAATAATAAATCGTTTGGGTTAGCTCACCTTTGTTATTTTATTTTTGACTTTTGTTATAGTGCGTTTAGTTTACTTACCGGGTTACTCAATTTTTGTCATTCACCCTTCCTGCTGCTATGAATTTATCCAGATCAACTATTGCATGTATATACATGAAGTGAGTCATACATACATGTACTGAGATAGGTATGCGTACCGATTTTTCAAGGACATGTGTGGTAGTTCAAACAATAGCTGTGTTTATCGTCAGCGAAGATAGGTATTTGTGTGCAGTTTATTTCCGTGCTTTAATTTTAAATATAATACATTTTAATCGGTTCATACATATAATGGCAAAATATCTTAATAAAATTATAAATATTTATTTATTTGTAAAATCAGATATCAAATGCTATTGCACAATAATCACATATAATAATTTCTAAAACGTATATCCGTAGTCGAGTTCGTTAGCTCAATGTTAAAGTTGTTGGAAACTTTAATACTGATGTTTGCGGTTCGACCCCAGATCTCGCCGAGATGGGTTCGGGTCCCCGGGTCGCCCATATCTTTTAATAAGTAGGGGGGGGGGAGGCATCCCCTGAGATTTCAATAAACCACCACGTATCTCGTGGTCGGATTCTATTTTGGAATTCTACCCCGGGGTTTCGTCGGGGTTTTATCGAAATCGCAATGCCTAGACAGCCTTCTGAATTGCTAATATTTCGCTTTCGTCGATTAGAAATTCGCCGGGAGGTGTGTCTATGCAAATTTACCCCCCTAAAATAATCAGTAGCATGCCTTGAGCTCTCTGCCCCATGGAAGAACCCCCAAATAAACATCCAGAAAGGGTGTTAGCCAAAAGAAACAGAACATGGGCGTGCCGCATAATACGTCATAAGAGAGACGACAATGTAAGGACCCCATGAAAGTCACACAGGCTATCGAGGGGCCCCATTGAAGGGTAACTGCTAGGATCTACTGATTATTTTTGATAAATTAAAATACAGACAAACATGCATACATACAGACATACATAGAAAGAGGAAATAATTCTCTAGCAGAGGAGCAGAGTTAATCACAGATTAACCAAAGATTTTATCCAGACCTATACGATATCTGGATCTTGGGTCATGAAGATTTATTGTTATAAATCCGAACGGAGCAGATTGTGCTTTTGAAAAGAAGCTTTTAAACTTAATCATGTCCATGTCCCCTGAACACCAAGTATAATAAATATTCTGTAGAGTATAATTATCTACTCCATTAAACACAACCAAAATATTGCAGTTATCTCTGATCACTTTAGGTATCTGTGTATATCGTTGTGTAACATAAATCACGTCAGTATTTTTGTGACGACCTCGAGAAAATATTCTAGCTGGATTTGTTTGTCTGTCCAACATAACGTCATCGTACACCACTAAATTATTAATAAATCCATCTAGGTCATCTACAGATGGAGCCTCATCAATATCGGTAATAAAGTCAACAACATCATCACCATCTTCATTCAGCAATTTTGCATTTTCATTAAAATCTTTAAGTACTTTGTAACAGTGTTGATCATCTACGGATGGTGCTACTAAATACAATTTACTCCATTTTAACCATCGCATTATTAAATTTAATAATAGTTGTGTTTTACCCGATCCAGATGGACCTATTATAATCATTCTTATCGAATTTGGTAATGCTGGATGATGCTTCACTGGCTCCTGTTTTCGTGTCGCCGAAAAGTCAATTATATCCATATTATTAATAATATGAGTCTATATTGTGTTCGATGTAGATTATCTACACCCACTACTGGACTGACAACAATAATAACAAAAAATAAACGACGTGCATTAAAAGGTAAATGTGTAAAATGCGGCACGAAAAAATATAAATTTATCTCCATGTCTGATTCAGGGACAAAGACAGGTGGAGATATAGCCGCTTTATTAGGAAAATTACCAGGAACTCCGTGGGCTAAATATGCCGGTGAGAAACACTTACCAGGATATAATTATTGTGGTCCTGGAACCCGACTTGACATCCGACTTGATGATCAAGATCAACCAAGACCAGGAGAGTATCCAGTAAATAAGATTGATCAAGCGTGTCATGTTCATGATGTTGCGTATAAAAGTAAAGATTTACAACAAAGGCATCTCGCAGATGTAAAATTGATTCATGCATTAAATTCTATACCTAATAAATCTGTCAGAGATAAATTAGCTACTTTTCTAGTAAAATCTGCCATGAAAGGTAAAATAATGCTAGGGGCTGGTAATTAATTATATAAATATTATAATGGAATCCATTTATTATAGCCCAAGAGGATATTGGAGAGGTAAATCAGCTATTACTAAATTATCTGAAGCAGCAAAAGTTTCACGTTCTGTTGCTGCAGCGTGGTTAGCACGACAGGTAATATGGCAAATTTATCTACCACCGCCTAAAAATATTCAATATGCACATTTTGATGTCAGCGTCCCTAATGAGGTTCATCAAGCAGATATTTTATTTTTACCACACGATACCATTAAAATTGGTAAACGTCAGTCACGCACATACAAATACGCATTAACTGTCGTTGACGTTGCAAGTAGATATAAAGAAGCTGAACCATTATCAACAAAGACAGCGTCTGAAGTTTCATCTGTGTTTGAACGAATTTATCAGCGAGGATCTTTGCGATGGCCACAGTTATTACAGGTTGATCCTGGCAAAGAATTTCTTGGAGTAGTATTATCGTTAATGAAGAAACATAACGTTAAAATTAGACGAGGACATACTGAAATTCATCGTGATCAGGCAATTGTTGAACGATTTAATCGAACACTTGCCGAGCGGTTATTTGGATACCAATATGCAAAAGAAATATCTACTAACTTTAAATCTGGTGAGCGATCTCGTGAATGGGTTGCAAGGTTACCAAGTGTGATAGCTGCATTAAATAATGAAATTACTCGTTCAACTTCCATGAAACCTTCTATTGCGATCACAAAAAAATATATACCCCGTAGTAATGACAGACAACAACTCAACCAGTATTAGGTAATGTAATTGTAAGATATTTATACGAACCTGGTGAACTTGAAGGTGGTAAAAAAAGAACAACCGATCCTATCTGGAGTGTGACTACACATACAATTTCTAGTGTGGTTAGATCTACTGGTAGACCTCCAATCTACAGATTAGATTCTACAGCCCCTCAACGTGGATTTGTACGTGAACAATTACAGGTAATCCCTGAAGACACACAATTACCACCACATACAATTACATAACCAGAACCAGGGCGTCCAGCGCCCTGACGTCGATTACATTTAAGACAGGTCAGCATCACATTATCACGTGTATGACCAAGATCACTATTAATTCTATCTACGGTAAATTGTCTTGGATTATTATTCGAATATTGCCACAACATATTACAGTCACAACTTGCACAATTATTATTCTGTTGTGCTTTTAGTTTTATAATAAATTCAACATCAATATCAAAGTCACGCTTATTTTTTTTATCGCACTGCTTATAACCAGATAGTTTTTTCTTATTACGTCATTGCTAACAGTCTGATCATTATTTTCTGTAAAATTAATAATAACCCTATGTAGTTGAGATATTCTTCTGACTCTAGAAACTGCAAGATAGACTAAATTCGACCATTCGATCCGATCATCTATAATCCAGATATTTGTATCAGAAATAGTTAACCCTTGTGAAGAGTGAATAGTTATAGCGTATCCTAACGTCCACGGTGATTTATTCATATTCAGCGTATTCTCAACGACATTAATATCGACTAAAACAATATCATTCAAGACAAGATTCTGTACTCGGACACTTTCAGTGTC